>CAEFZX010014221.1:0-53526 GCA_903066825.1 Alfaro cultratus | reverse complement strand
ATATACATATATATTTTAAGCAGTGCAAGTTGTACAATAGGATCTAGCTTTTTTTTTCTCCTTTTTTTCTTCCTTCTTGCCATCCTTCCATAAAGACCAAATGTGTGGAGTTAACAATCCTGCAGCAACTCTAGAGTTTCCACTGATCTTTTGGCTGCTTTTCAGATTAATGCTCTTCTTATTCTGCTTGTCAGTTTAGATGGACAGCCATTAACTGGTTGGTCTTCAGTGTATCATCCTCCATTATCAAATAAAGCAGTGACTGTGGATCACATCATATGAAAATGGAAGGAGTAAGGTGGAAGGTTTATAATTTGCAATACTTTATCTTGCTGTAAATATCTCCTCGGTTTTCTCTCTGATCTGGGTTCTCTGTTCCTTGATCCTTTTGAGGCTCTTTGTTCCCTGATGTTCTCCAACAGACCTCTAGACTTTTACAAAACATTTTCATTAATACTGGGATTATTACAGCCAGCTGTACTCTAAATATCAATTCTAGGACTTCTGAAGGACGTTCTTAGGCTTAGATTTTTTTTTTTACGGGTATATGAGTAATGCTGGTGAAAATGTCCACCACACTTTAAAGATTTTTATTGGGAAATCATTTTGTTAATTATGTATTCTCTGTACACTTTGTTGTAATGATCTGTAAAGTCACAAGAAAATATACTTAAGTTAAAATTCAAGTTCCGGCAGGAGTTGGGAAATTAATTTTATTCACAATATTTGACACCGGAGACACTCAAGAGGAAGAAATGTGACAGTTGTTGATTGAAACATCTGCTTGCTAAAACGTTGAACATGTTCTTGTTTCAAGATCAAACCGTTTCAGCAGCGCCCCCTAGCAGTCGAAACCTGTCTGCGCCCTGCACTGAGTTCACCTGTATGGATGGAAGCTGTTTACCATTTAACAGGGTGTGTATCTAACCACCATGTTAATCAACACTGGCACACAAACTTCTTTAATAAAGTTGGTGATTTGATGAGCAAAATCAGAAAAGAACCTTGTATCAACATCTGTTAAAAATGAAACATTTTTGACATTTCAAAATGAAACTTTTTGGATTATGTCAAGACATTATTGAGAGCATCTTGATGATGTTCGACCTTGTTCTTCATCAGGTGTGTAATGGTGTAGCAGACTGTCCTGACTCTTCACTAACCCCATCTGGAGGGCCCACAGATGAGCACGGATGTAGGACTTGGGGCTCTTGGGGCCCCTGGAGCTCCTGCAGCGCCTCCTGTGGATCAGGTACCATGAGCCGGCGGAGATCCTGCCCCCCAGGTGACCCACTTCACCGTTGCCTGGGCCAACACACGCAGAAGCAGCAATGCTTCAACACCACCTGCCCCGGTAAGCAGATGGAGAACAACTTTACTGTAGATATTTGTTTCTATTAATTAGATTGAGAGAGAGATGTTATATGGTCGTTGTTTTGCTTGTCCTCAGTGGATGGTCAGTGGTTGCCATGGAGCAGCTGGTCTAGCTGTTCCAGTGGTTGTGGTGGGGTGCAGGTGAGGCTCAGAGACTGCAGTCCTCCTCGCTATGAAGGTCGGCGCTGTTCCCAGCTCCCTGGACCTTCTAACATCTCCATGGAGATCAGTAAGGACTCAGCTATCATCACACAGCTCACAGGTTTATTTAACCAGAATCATGTGTTATGGTGTTCCACTGGGTTCTGAAGGAGGACCAGATATAGCTTTATAGATGTTTCTTTTAGGACTTGTATTCATGGATATGATTTAGATTTCCTTTATTACCCTGATGAGTCACATTTATTTATTCATGACAAATGACAAGATCATTTTAAGAAATGTAGACGTTACCAGCTTGTCTTCAAAATGTCTGATTGAGCTGTAAACTGTTTTGAACTTAGTTTGAATCAAAGTCATGTATCATTTCAGACAAGTGTGTGCAGCTGACTCATTTTATGTGTGCAGAATTACAAAACTGAATCTTTTCTACAAAGCGGCGTCACATTAAATCTTTATTTTCTCCAGGAAAATGAAAGCAAAGCACTCACTGGTAGAACAGATAAAAGATGCCAACGTTTCAAAATTAGTTATATTATTATATGTTTCGTATGCTTTCAGAATGTGTTGCATTGTATATGTAGTATGTGCAATTCTTGATCTGTTTGAGTCCAACTATTCAAAAGACATCACCTACTCAACCCAAGGGAGCATTTGACTCCTAAAATGTATTTTCCACGTATTTCTGTGTAACATAAAAAACATTCAGGGTTTTGAAGAAAGTGTCTAGAACTAGTATTGCAACAAGAAAACACTTGCCGGTTGGTTTTATGGTCCTACAATCATAACATTAGTTCTACTTCTTGTTCTCCAGAACCATGTCCTGATGACGGCTGTGCTAACACCAGCTGTCCTCCTGGCCTGGTGAGGCGCCGCTGTGCTCCGTGTCCCGTCTCCTGCGCTCACATCAGCAGTGGGTCGACCTGTGACCCTGCGATGCCCTGCTTCTCTGGTCGGTCGACACTTTACAGCGCAGGAAGAGTTTAAATTGTGATTTCAAGTAATTACGCCTTCAGCCAACTTGGAAACTGTCGCTGTAAATCGTCACATTTCCCTCTTCGCCTTTAGGCTGCTGGTGCCCCGAAGGCCAAGTGATGAGCCACACACAGCAGTGTGTGTCACCTGGAGAGTGTGTGTGTGAGGTGGCCGGTGTTCGCTACTGGCCGGGTCAGCAGATGAAAGTGGACTGTGACCTCTGTGTGTGTGAGAGGGGAAGGCCTCAGAGGTGTCGGCCCAACCCAGACTGCTCAGGTGGGACACACACACACACACACACACACACACACACACACACACACACACACACACACACACACACACACACACACACAGTGTGTAAACACATGATCCATTCCGTTCTGATCCCACACATCTGTTTCTGACCCCCTTAGTGCACTGCGGCTGGTCGTCATGGTCTGAGTGGGGCGAGTGTTTGGGCCCCTGTGGGGTCCAGAGTGTCCAGTGGTCATTCCGGAGCCCCAACAATCCAACCAAGCACGGGGATGGGAGGGTGTGCAGAGGGATTTACAGAAAGGCTCGCCGGTAGGAATCATCCATTTCACTTTTTGTTATTTTATATCCTTGGCATGATGTTGGTATGAGTAATACATCGAAATCAGAGCCATCATCAGATAAAGTCGAGTGAAAACAAACTGTTCTTGGAGATCACCTTCAATGACCGACACCTCTTCTGGCTGCTTCTTACTGTCCAGCTGGGCATTAATCCGTATCTATGACGACACCTGTGTACCGTGTCTGTGTGCAGGTGTCAGACAGAACCATGTGATCAGTGTCACCATCAGAGTCGATCCCATGTAGTTGGAGAAAGATGGAAGGTGGAGCCCTGCCAGTTATGCCACTGTCTTCCCAACCTCTCGGTGCAGTGCGCCCCCTACTGTCCTTACACAGTCACTGGGTGCCCTATGGTGAGAGGACGTGTGTCAGAGCTACACTGTGTTCACTGTGAGAATGAGCTGAGAATCTTAGTTTTAAGCCAAATCGTAAATTGAACATATCAGCATTAGCCAAGAAATAGTACTTATATTTCTTCTTCATGCAAACACATTCACTTAAGTGAATATTATTTATTTTTCTTTTTTATTAACCTTTATGTGAACCTGAGTCACCGACACTGTCATTACATGATGTTTCTTTCTACTGAAGCTCCTCGCCTGATGCATGCAGTGTTGTGAAAAAGTATTTTCCTTCTTGCAGAGTTCCTCTGGTTTTGGTTTGTTGTTTCATTTAAATATTTTAGACCATGAAACATGTCTTAACATCAGCCAAAGACCAGCTAAGCAAATGCCAAAATTGTTGATTTCACTTATTTAGGTACAAAAGCCTTTAAACAAACCAGATGTAAAATCATGGAATAGCCGTGATTTGATTTACTCGACTGCCGCCTGACCTGTAGAATCAACAAAAGAACCTGTCCGAGAATTTTCGCCTGCTCGGTGGTGTCACACATTTGCAACACATCCTGCTAGGACCGAGACATTGACTTCTATCTTTAATATTAAGAATTGATTGATTATCACATTTAGACGTAAAAAAATATAAAATGAAAAAGAAAAAATCTAAGAACTCTGAATGGGGACGAATACTTTTTCACAGCACCTCATAAAATATCTTTTTTGTTTTTTAGGGTCTAAAGCTCATCACTGGAGAGGGGAACAAATGCTGCTACTGCCAAGGTAGTTTATATATATATATATATACATATAGAATATGGATATTTTTATCGGTCAGTTCTACATGGTTCTGTTTCTTTCAGTTTATTTACAGTGGTTAAATAAGTATTGAACATATATTTTTCTCATTTTTAATATTTCTTATGGCTTCACTGACATAAAACTCACACATGAGATTTTTTGCAACAACCCAGGAAACCTGGTGGTAGAAAGAAAGTAAAGCATATACTCATACACTATCTACTGAGAAATGAACTGTCAACCTAAGACGACCAGACAATTATTAGGAATGGAATAAGAAAGAAAAGGCTCATTGACATTAGATCTTAACATTTTCTGTCCTTATGCAGTGTCACACTTTAAGACACGCACCCTTCATCCCAACACACATGGACTATAAATCAATCATCACAGGCAGCATGCATTCTTCACAGACACGATGTTGGAGGTTTCACAAAATGTCCTTCACAGACAATCCACTTTTAAATGTAACATGTTTTAAAGATAATGAACAGTGTGAGAGAAGAACAAATGTTACATCATTTACTGTTTGATTTTAGACCCTTGAATATAATTTGTTTTTAACGATCTGTAGGGGAAAATGGGACAGCGATGGTAACAGAAACCCCTGGCATTATGACATCCAAACCCAGGGATGTTACTCCCGTAGTACCTACATATCCATTCCCACCTGGAGGTTGGTGTTTTCTTTTATACACAGCAAGTGTTAAAGCACATTACCATTCATTATATTTACATAATTCATCTTCCTGTTAAGATGAGTGTTGGGTTCCTCTGGGTGTCCAGAACCTCCCAGCGTCTAGTTTCACTGCCTCGTCGCACCAGGATGGCCACCCACCCGAAGCAGCACGTCTTCATGGGTGGGACCCCCGTAGAGATCTCCAGGTACTTCACACATTCTTAGCTTTCTGATACCTAACCTGATCAGGATCATCAATCCAGTCTGTATTTAACTTAATCCTTCAAGTCTTAACAAGCTCTCCTGGAGTAACAAAACATAAACGGTAGGCATTTTATTCACAGTCAGATCAAGTCATAAAACTGACACCGGTTGTTTTCTGTTTGCCGTTCACATACAGGGCTGGAGTCCAGAGCCAGAGGAGTATAAAGACCTGCCACAAAAGAGACGCGAAGGACAGAGTGTCAACACACAAAGCCCCTACATACAGATCGACTTACTCAAACCTTACAACATCACTGGTAAAGATTCCCACAGGTGCTTTCAAACAACTGAAATTGAAACTGCTGATTCAGTGTCTTGTGTTTAATTCTGTGAACCAACAGCTTTGTTGTGTGATTATCCCTCGTTCATTTATTAAAATATGTGATGACTGATCTGAATCCAGGTGTGCTGACCCAGGGAGGTGGGGTGTTTGGCACGTTTGTGTCCAGCTTCTATCTCGAGTTCAGCCATGATGGAAAACGTTGGTACACTTACAAGGAGCTTCCTTCTGATGCGCCACCTAGAGCCAAGGTCAAAGATCAAACAACTCAAAACGTTCAAACAGCCTCCACAGTTCCCACGTCGTCAAATCAATGTTTCTATTCTCTTACTGCAGGTTTTTCTCGGTAACCATGATGATCGAGGCGTGATGGAGAGTAGGCTGGAAAGGATAGTGTCGGCTCGGTTTGTTCGATTGTTGCCTCACGACTTCCAGAACGGCATCTACCTTCGGCTGGAGATCATGGGCTGTGGTGATGGTCAGCAGATTGACGACAATGGTGTTTGGCTGACCTTGAAGAAAATGGACACATTTTTGTAGAACATTCCTCTTCATCTCCTCTCAAGGTTACCCCAGGTTAACTTTCCCAACCCCTCCTTCACCAGTCACTCTGGGTGAAGGCTGCAGAGAGAGAGAATTCCGGTGTGACCACGGTCGCTGTGTGCCGGCCGGCTCTCTGGGAGTTGTCTGTGACGGAGTCAATGACTGTGGGGACGGATCAGATGAGAAGTACTGTGGTGAGTTATCTGCTCTGATTAGTCTGTGTAAATAATTTCCCATAGTGTGCTCTCAACCAGAAAAAGGTGGAACGTTCCGTTCGTATTGGGAAAAGCTGAAGGTGTATTCTTTACATGCGTAGCTTGAGAAATTGTCTTTTGCTAGAGACAACAGAGAAATCCTACAACTGCTGAAATCTCACGCTACTCCATTGTTGCTTCAATGGTTCTTAGCGTAGCGGCACCACAGTGCAGAGTGAAAGTGAAAATGTAACAAATGTGGTGATTTTGGTCCCTAATTGAACCGAGTACTGGACTCTCTGGTGTGAAAACGCCCTTAGAAACAAGGTGAGGAGATCAGTTGTCTTCTGGCAGCTTGGAGTAGAATTAGTGTTTTTTTCTACACTTAAATTTAGTCGGTTTCCTTTGGAGGTTTGGGTTTAATTCACATTATGTCATTATTTTTCTATCTCAGTTTTGCTCAAGTTTTTTTGTAAGTTAAACAAATGAGCGTTACATTTATTGGACCGTTTCCTTGTGTGTGTGTGTATAACGTCTTTTGCAGGCACCCAACCTTCCTCCACAACCACCAGTCCACGCAGCTGTCCCATTGGTCACTTCTCTTGCCCGCCACCAGGGGGTTGCATTGAGGCAGACAGGCGTTGTGATGGTATCCCTGACTGTCCTAAAGGAGAGGATGAAAATGGATGCCACCGACATGACATCACTACACAGTCAGACAGGTAAGGAGCATACTCTTAATCGGATGCTTATATTTGTTCACCTAAATCGCTCTTGTTCCTTATTGCAACTTTATTTTCCCACTTGCAGGCCACACACACCCACCCCTTCTCCTCTGAAGACCCCATCAATGGCTGCTGTTACTCTTTCTGCTGCAACACCGACTGTAAGGAAAATGTTTGATGAACATCTGCTTTAAACTGATTGTATTATATTCCCTGTACAATGTAAACCAAATATCAAAACCTACAGTTAACAGTTCTGTCTTAAAATTGTATAAGATTTAAAAAAGGGACATTTTCTCCTCACTATTAAACTTACAGCATTCTGTCAATCATGCGGCCACTGCTTCAAACTTTAAAAGAAAAAAGATTACAGATGTTGCTTCTGTTTTAGTTTATTATTCGTTCCTTGTTGCTCACACTAACTTGTTCTAATCTGGATGTATTTATTGAAAGGACGGCGGTCCAGGATACCACGGTAAGTTTCTGCTCTTTCTGTAGAATTTATTTAAATACCTTGAATTTTTCAGTGTTTCCATTAATAAACGTCACATTTCACAGGCCTTTGCTCCTCTCCTCTTGGACTGGAGGATGGGAGGATTCACTACGGCCAGCTGTCCTCATCCTCACAGCGTGAGAACAACCCTGCTGATGCCGGGAGACTAAACATCGTCCCCAACATGTGGGTGGTGGCATTCACCTTTGCTTATGGTTTCCTGGTGTTGTTGACCTTTAATATTGGGGGTGCACCAATTGTAGTTTTCTGGCCAGTCACTGACCTTTAGAAAGATTGTCTTGCCTATTCCGATTTGGTCGATTGGCAACAGTGAGGTGACTAATGCTACATGCAGATATGACCTTGTGTCTGTCAGCTTTGTATCACCGCAGAGCAGAAGGGGACAGTGACTGATTTTCAGATCTCTGCGTACGTAGATAAATGGATACGATCGGATTTTGGTGTATTGGCCGGTTGCCAATCTCCCAAAATGAAGGAAATCGGGGCAGATTTATCAATGGACACCTATTTAAATGATCATTTGAAAACAAGGATTCAAGTGATCAAAACTGCACATTATTATCTCTTTCCTGCAGTCCAGTTATGGAGCCTGGCTGGAGCCCCCTACCTGGGGACCCCCAGCCATATTTTCAGGTGGATTTCCTGGAGCCCACGTGGGTGTCAGGAGTGGTGACACAGGGCAATGAGCGCATGTGGGGTTACCTCACCAAGTACCGCCTGGCCTTTGCCCCCCAAAGCGCCCTCTTCTCAGATTTCACAGCAAATGGAAAGTTTGACGGTCCTGCCAAGGTACTGTTTGTTTAATGCTATGTAACCTATAAATTTTGTGTAGTACTACATATGATTTTTGTCCTTTAGGTGTTTGAGGTTCGGATGGTGGGCAGGACCCCCGTGACCCGCTGGTTGGGTCGGTTGGTAAGAGCTCGGTACATCAGAATCATCCCTGTGGAGTTCAGGCAAACATTCTACCTTCGTGTGGAGATTCTTGGCTGCAGAGGAGGTAAAGGACTTTAACAAGTGTACACCGCTATGAAAGCATGATGAACAAAATATTTAAAGAGAAAAAGTCTAAAAAGCCACTTGAACCTTAAGACATTTTGTCACATTTAAGCCACAATGTTCAGTGGTTTTATTGAGATTTTATCAGACCAACACAAAGTAACTCATAAGTATGAAGTGGAAATGATTCATCGCTTTTTAATATTTTTTTAAAACAATAATCTGAAAAGTGTGATGTCCATTTCTATTCAACTCTCCTGAGATAATACCTTGCTTTGCAAACAGGGAGAGGATTTATAAAGACAACTGGAAAGTATTTAGTCGTGTTGGAGTAAAGGGGATGAATACAAATATGAAAAGTTTCTATTAGTATGTGTAATTTATACAGCCTAGTAAAGGGGTCTAAGTGTAAAATTGCTTTAGACTTTCCTTATAGATTCATAAAAACAATGTCTCCCTGACATGTGCAGATGAGTATGTGACCACATCGCCCTCTGTGGTTGGCACAGTGACAGTGCAGCGCTGCAAGCCAGGCCAGTTTCTATGCCACCGCAGTGAGGAGTGCATCCCTGTGTCTTTGCTTTGTGACGGTCAGCCAAACTGTAAGGACTACTCTGATGAGACGAACTGCGGTGAGAGTTACGCAAAATTTAGCGTTTAACAATAGATCAGTTCTTTGTCTTAAAATTTTCCCTTTGTCCTCTCCAGGAACTGCTCCCACCAGAGGCTTCCCAGGCCTCCGTAATCAGACCACTTACACTGGAAGACCTGGTATCCATGGTGACAACACAACAGGCGGCCCTGGGCTGCACACTACCAAGTCTGAAGATGGCTTTCCTGGTGTGGCATCACCTGCAGTCACACCCAGATCTCAGCCGCCGAGTTCAGGTTACTGTGATTGTCTGATTCTCTTGTGTCGGCTGAATTACTTGTGTTTACGTTTGGTTCTAAACAATCAAAACCATTTTATTACCAGGAGTCGCAACAGGCCAACCTGGACTCCATCTTACTTCCTCAGTGCAGCCTGGCAGACCCAGTCTTCAAACCACAGAAGGTGGGACATGATTTCCCCATGTGATGTCTCTGGAATTATCTCTTTGCATCACAGTTAGAGTATAACCAGCAGGTTCTCTTGATTCACAGCACCATCAGCCATCACAAGCACACCAGATACGGGTTTGCCCAGAGTGCTTTGCATGGAGGGCCAGTTCACATGCTGGTCATTTGGCTGTGTGGACTCTGCACGAGTGTGTGACGGAAGGAGCGATTGCTTAGATGGTTCAGATGAAGAACGTTGTGGTATGAAAGATTGCTTGATATTTTCTTATTCACCAAAACCAGGGGTCTTCATGCCCAGGGCACGAGGGCGGGTGTCCTGCAACTTTGAGAAGTCTCTGCTTCAACACACCAGAGTCAGATATTGAGGCCATTAGAAGGACTCTGGAGAACTTAACTGCATACTGAGGCGGTAATTCAGCCATTTGGTTCAGGTGTGTTGGATGTTAGCCTGGTAAAAAACCAGCCCCTTGTTCTATACTCCTCTTCAAACAGCCATCTGTCTGTCCATTCATTTATTCATCCATCCATTATCATACACGCTTATTCCTAGTGCAGTCATGAGTGGTGCTAGTGCCTCTTTCCAGTGTCCAATGGCCAACGGGCAAGAGACGGGGTCACCCTGGACATGTCGCCAGTCTCTGCTTCAAACAAAGTATAGAAATTGAAAGCGTGGCTAACACAGACTGAATGGCTTCAATTCCATGCTGGTTGGACCAGGGACACATCTAAAAGTTGCAGGACACTGGCCCTTTAGGCCTTGTTTTGAGTAAACCCTGCTCCAAAGCTTTCAGTACATGCTGAATGCCAGTTGTCCCTCACCATGCCCCTTCAGGGACAACAACCAGACCAGCAGTAACTCCATGGCGCCCCCTGGTGCCCAGACCCTGCTCTCCAAAGCAGTTCTCTTGTGACACCGGCGAGTGTGTTCACAAGGATCGCAGGTGTGACCTGCAGAGGGACTGTATCGATGGATCGGATGAAAAAGACTGTGGTAGGTGTTACATACGCTCTTCCAAAGTGGTCATGTGATCAAAGGGTTTGTGTATTTCTTACCTTTTATTCTGCTCCCCTGCAGTGGACTGCATAATGTCCCCATGGACAGCCTGGAGTGGCTGCAGTGTGACGTGTGGTCTCGGCTCCTTGTTCCGGCAGAGGGACATTCTAAGAGACGCCCTGCCTGGAGGATCCTGTGGTGGAGCTCAGTTTGACAGTCGAGCCTGCTTTCCTCGAGCATGTCCAGGTCTGTATGCAGGACCTACACCCATCACCTATTAGGGGAGCCGTTTGCTCAATACTGTGTTCCTTCTCCCAGTTCATGGTCACTGGTCGGCATGGACAGAGTGGTCAGAATGTGATGCTCTGTGTGGAGGAGGAGTTAGACAGAGGAGCAGAACCTGCTCAGCTCCTCCTCCTAAAAACGGAGGGCGGGACTGTGAGGGCATGACCCGACAGAGCCAGACCTGCAACATCCAGCCCTGCACCAACGAGACAGGCACACAGACAGGTAAGGGTCAAACGCAACCACCTGTTCTCAAAGGTGAAACTTTTCTTCCAAACTTAAGACTATTCAGATGCTTCCAACCAGACTGGTTTGATTGTTCCTTTAGTTGACCAGAGTTTGTTGTAACTCCACTAACAACCTGACCAACAGGCTGTGTCAGCGGCATGGTGCTGGTGAAAGAAGAAGATTGCCGAGCTGGACGGGTTGATCCCTGTCCTCCTACCTGCTCAGATCTGAGCATGACCAGCAACTGCTCTGCAACATGTACCATCGGTAAGACTCAGAAGAATGGTTTTTACATTTAATATAAGCTGCACGTGTCTTTGACGTGTATGTAGAAAATGCATGGCTTTTATGACAAAAGCTGAGTTTTTCTTCCAGCAGTAACCATCCTCCCATTGGATTCTTCTTCTGACAGATTTTGTCAAGGGTTAACATGCCAAAGAAGGAAAAACATGCATCCGATCCCTCAGCGACACCTTCCGTCTTACTTTTTGGTTATTCCCAGGACAGGTTTTGGATCAGAGCAAATTTTTGCAGTAATGGTGTCTTTCCCCAGGCTGCCGCTGTCCCTACGGGCTGTACCTTCAGGACGGCCGATGTGTGAACTCCAGCCAGTGCGTCTGTCACTGGGATGATGAAACCCTTCAGCCTGGCCAGGTGATCAGCAGAGATCAGTGCACCACGTGGTGAGAGATGCAGACACATCTTCAAATTTTAACATGAAAAACACATGTAAAAAGAGATTTTTTTTTTATTATTGTGAATAACAATGAATGGCTTGTTGGAATGCTTATTTGACCCCAGCATGTGCAGAGAAGGACTGGTCACCTGTGACACTTCCAGATGTCTGGAGACCTGTCAGTGGTCCTCCTGGTCTGCATGGTCTCCATGTGATGTAACGTGTGGTGTGGGGTTGCAGCAACGCTACAGGTGAGCTCGTTTGTTTCTGTGTAGTTCAGGATATGAGGCAATGATAGACCCTTAGAGTATCAGCATTTCACTGTCGTTGTGGCTCATTTTAAGAAAATTCTTCTTTGGTTTGAGTTTACTCTTTACCATCAAGTTCCTGCTTCTTCCATCAGATGCAACATTTTACTCAAAGCACTCTGTTCCCTTTACTTTTCATTTGTCCACTTAACGAGCAGATGTTAACAAACTGATCCCAAACTGCAGGAGATAACGATACGGTTTTCAGCAGGTTCCCAAAGTGTTTTTTTTCTTACCTGAGTACAAAAACACATCGAAGCCAAAATGGAGAAGTTCTCTATGTGGAGAAAGTAGACCGAGCCAAATTCAGTGACTGTATGACAATCCCAAATGATCACCTCTCCACCGTCATGCTTGATATTTGGTACATCTCTATTTTGGTCTCATCTGTCCAACAAACATTGATGTAGAAATCTTGTGGTTTCAGATACAACTTTCAAACAATCCATACCCATTCAGTCTTTTCTTGTTGTGTTAAAAACTATACTATAATAATGCTAAGTGACCCAAGTGAAGTCTGAAATAGAGCATTATTTTATGTAGTCTAACCTTGGGGTGAAATCAATGAGACGTTCACTGCTTGAAAGATGTCCAGCTGTCCTTGCTGTCTTCCACCTGTGAATAATGAACTTCAAGTATTTAGGAAATGACCTCTTACCTTTACCAGACTGTTGGGCAGCAGCACTTCCCTCTCTAAGGTTAATAGCATAAAATTATGAAGATAAAGATGAATGAGATCTTATCACAGCTAATTTCCCTCTCCTCAGGTCAGCGCTGATAGCAGCTGGACCAATCAGAGTGCAGCCCTGTTCGGGAGACGCCTCTGAGTCCCGACGCTGTTCCATCCCATGTCTCCCTGGTATCTGAGCTTACACTCACTCAACTGAATTGTTTTGTGGCTTTCTTTTTTTTAACAACTTAATTGTTTCTAGTCTAACAGTGTCATGTATGAGCCGTATTCCACAGTCTTCTCCGTGTTGCACAGTACTACCAGGTGGCACATGGACTAAATGGAGCCGCTGGTCAGAGTGCACTAAGACATGTTTCAGTGACGTGGATGATGTGGGAATCAGACGCCGATTTCGCAGCTGCAACCAAACACTCTCGGCTTTCAGTCGCACGCACACACAACCTGTGTGTGATGGAGATGATGAGGAGCATGAGCCCTGCAACACTGAGCACTGTCCAGGTACAGAACCCTTCATCCTTTATGCACATAAACAGAATACGCTTTATGCACCAATTAAATAATTGTACATTTCTGTCTTTAAAGAGAGAGGTCATGATGTCTGAGGTCAGTTTAAAAGAATATGAGCAGTTCATGTTTCAGCTGACGTGGATGACGCTCCTATCTGGCATACAAATGTGGCCCTCCAGCAAATAGACCTAATGCAGATGGCTACTTTTGAAATTGTTTTTAATGGTCAGTTTATATCTTCTAAACTGACAATGAAAATGCTAACTACAACACAAAGTATTTTTCTTTTATTAGCCTTGTTTCTGTGCTTTGGTTTTAATATTATAGAAGGACTTTTTACTCAAAAACAGATTTTTGGGCTGACTCAGCTGATAGAGCACTCACACCATGAGCAAAGGCTTATCACGAGCCAAAACTGCCACCAATAATCACTTTTACCAAACATCTGGTTTAAAAGGTATTGTAAAATATGGTGAAAATCCCAGCAAATGAGTACTTTTTACATGACTTATTACACGTGATTTTGTTCAATGACGCATGGCAAAGTTCAAGGCCTGAATAAGCAATTTTTAGATGTTCAGAAGTTTGGTTTATAATGGCATAAAAAATAGCTTTTTGCTGTGTTTTACGGCATCCTAACTTATAAATCTGTGCTTTATTATGATATTCTATCTAGGTGCGTGTTGAAAGTTTGATTTATTGCACTTATGTGTCATGATAGATGACGTTATCCTGTATTCGATTCCCGGCCTCGAAGCATTTGCTGCATTTCTTCCCCCTCTCTCTCCACACTGTTAATTTACTGTTCTATAAATGCCAAAAAAAAGAATTAGAACAGACTAGGGAACATGGATTCATTCAGCTCGGTTAAATAAAGCAAAACTTTTTGAAGAACATTCTCATTTTGGGAAAAAAAATCCAAAACCTCTTGTGGACCAATAAAACAGAAAACATTCAACCCAAAAATATTTATTAACACAAACACCGGAATTTTTTTTTTCCTTTTGACCAAAATAAGTTTTCAACTTTTTTTAAATTTACATTTATTTTTATTTTAACAATTTATTGTAAAGCTGGTAAAAAAGGGGGGGGAAAAAAATCACAAACCATTTTTAATTTGAATAAACAACAAAAATCCTGCTGAGGTGTGAGTTGCTAAGGTAACAGCTCACTTTGGCGTTGGTCCATCTCATTCTAACCTAGTCTTTGCCTCCGGTACCGACTAGACTGTATTTTTATTAAATTAAGATGCAGAGAGTCATCTAATGCAGGTAAAATTTGAAATGCTTATAACCTTTTGAAAGAATATCACTTCAAAAATTGTGAACTACTCCTTTAACATGCTAACTTTTGCTCTTCCAGTGCCTGGCGGCTGGTCGCTCTGGTCCCACTGGTCTCGGTGTTCGTCTGATTGTGACTCTGGCGTCCAGACGAGGGAGAGGCTCTGCAGTTCGCCGACGCCGCAGCATGGAGGCAGTAACTGCTCTGGGCCTCACATACAGACAAAAGACTGCAACTCCCATCCCTGTTCAGGTACTCTGTCTACACATGCAGAAAACATTGTCCTCACGCTCTTTGGTGTGTTTTCTGTGTCAGCAGACTCGCTGTACTGAGTGTGTGTTTGTTTCCCTTTAGGTGTGTGTCCAGAGGGCATGACCTACATGGCAGCAGCAGAGTGTGAGGCTCAGGGTGGGGCGTGTCCCAGGGTGTGCATGGACATGACCTCTGCAGACGTTCAGTGCGCCACCTCCTGTTACGACGGCTGCTACTGCGCCCCGGGGTTCTATCTGTTCAACAGCAGCTGTGTTCCTCTGGCGCAGTGCCCCTGTTACCACCAGGGGGAGATGCGCCCAGCGGGATCCACCCTGCCTGCTGATGCCTGTAACAACTGGTAACCCTCTTTAGCAATTCTTTCACTTCAGACCACAAGTCCTGTTTCTGTTGGAACGCTTTTCATTAAAGCTGTAGTATGTAATTTTTATTTCAAAAAATGCTTTTTATCTATTTGTTAAAACTCTCACTATGTCATGACAGTTTGTTATGATACAGATAATCTGTGAAAAAAATCGATCTCCTCCACCTCTCGGAGCTGCTGTTGCCGGAAGAAGAAATGAACCGCTCCCAGCCTTAAACAACCAATCAGAGCTAGGGGGAAGGTCTTAGCGCTGTCAGTCATCCTCATGTACTCGCTGCTAAATGTCTTAATGGTGGAGAAACAGCTTTACCGTTACAGGAAAACGGTAATGCTGTCATCGGTGGCCATGCTAACTAGCCTTAGCATTTACAACAGGCTCTGCTAACTGCAGCACAGCAGAGAGTGGGGTGAGCAGTGCCACATGGAGGATGATTGACAGCGATAAGACCTGCCTCCTAGCTTTGATTTGTTGTTTCTAGTTAGTACTGGGAGAAAATGGAGGAGCTGCATTTATTTTCACAGGTTATGTTTCATACCATACTGTCACGAGTCACATAATGAGAGTTTCAACAAATATGTGAAAGAAATATTTTTTATAAAGGTTTAATACTGCAGCTTTAATTTCTTTTGTCACATAAACAGCACCTGCACTGATGGAGAAATGGAGTGTGGGTCTACTCCATGCCCAGGTGAGTACTGTGTGATGGACTGGTGTTTTCCTGTTCTCTTTGGGGGTTTTTTATGTTTCGTTCTGCTTATTATCATAAATTTTTTTGTTTTGTTATTTTGTGTCAAAGTGGACTGTGGTTGGAGCAGCTGGACGCAGTGGAGCGCATGCACTCGGACGTGCGATGTGGGTATCAGACGGCGGTACCGCTCAGGAACCGATCCTCCTCCAGCCTTCGGAGGTCGTCCCTGCATAGGAGAGAGAGTCGGGGTCGATACCTGCAGCGTGGAGCCCTGTCTGGGTGAGAACAACCAGATCATCGATGGTGTCAAAGCGATGTGGAATGGATGAGTGGGAAAGGTGAAGGATTCGGTCGTGATGTGTCCGAAGGTATCAGAGAACCGTGGAGCTCGTGGTCGGAGTGCTCTGTGACGTGCGGAGGAGGTTACCGGACCCGGACCCGCGGGCCAATCAGGACCCATGGCACAGCCCAGCAGTTCAGCTCCTGTAACCTGCAGCCGTGTGGTAACACTGATCTGATCAGTTATTGTTCCTTCAATAAGTGGGCTCTCCTCATAAATATGTAGCTGTAGCTACAACTTAATGATTGAATCCTTATACTTTAACTAATACATTTTAGTCTCTAAAACAATACATATAAGTTATCTATTATGAGTTGTCTTTCTTGTTTTTATTTGACTCGTATGCTGTCAGGTGGAGGCAGGACTTGTCCTCCAGGCCAGCAGTGGACACAGTGTGTGGTGGGACCTGTGACCTGTACTGACCTCACTCTGAACCTGAGCAGGAACTGCACTCCAGGCTGCCAGTGTCCACATGGGACTGTCCTGCAGGTCTGTCACAAAGCTCATGCCAAGCCAACAACAGTTGACCAAAGTGCTCTACGACTCATCATGAGACAATCGAATGAAATCGCATAAAGAAGCAGCATCGATTCAGACAGGTTTAGAAAACTGAATGAAAATATTTCAGTGACGCAAGAGGAATTTGTCACATAGTTTTGGAGCAGCAACTGCAAAAGCCCAGTGTCAACCTTAGTCTGGAAATATTAAAATCATATTGTTCAGCAGATCATTTAGGTAATGGGATGTCAGTTCATTTTAAGATTTAAAAATGATTCAGAATAATCCTCAGGCTTCTGGTCAAGGTCAGT
Source organism: Alfaro cultratus (assembly GCA_903066825.1). Lineage (NCBI taxonomy): Eukaryota > Metazoa > Chordata > Actinopteri > Cyprinodontiformes > Poeciliidae > Alfaro > Alfaro cultratus. The sequence continues at coordinate 36,583 of CAEFZX010014221.1, read as the reverse complement.
TCTTACAGAATCAAAATCCAGCTGGTCAGAAGTTCAGAAATGTAAGTTGATGTTTTTTTCTTTATTTTGTGCCATTCATGCCAAACACTGAAACCAGTTCTGACAAAATGCTTTATTGGTGTGTGACTGACTTCTGTGTGTATGCTATGCTTCCTAGAACTCAAAGGGAGCATAGAGGTTAGAGAGAGATGAGCACATGAACATAAAGATAAAGATAAACTACAAAAATAAATCTCTCCTTCTTTTCCTCAAGTCAGCTGAAGAACTAGGAAATAAAATAAATAAAGTGGTCTAAAACGAGATAAAACCATTGGGTGAAGGTTGTGCTTTGTAGCAATAGACTCCACCACAGCATCATTAAAATGTTAAGCCAGGAAAGGAAGGGACACAGGCTCAAGGTGATCAAACACCGCCGAGCTAGAAGTTAATGGCTGCTGGAAGCAGACATACGTTTATACATGCACTATCGATGTTACTCTGAAAGCTTTTCTACTTTCAGGATGGTAAGTGTGTGCTTCAGTCAGACTGTCCCTGTGATGCCGATAGAGAGCCATACAAACCTGGAGACACTGTGCCCAACAAATGCAAGAACTGGTAGGAAAATACAGCACCAGCTAACTCTAAGTGCGTTAAGGGAGAGTAAAAGTGACAGACATGTTTCTAACATTCCAGTACCTGTGAAAGAGGAAGGCTCGTAAACTGCTCTCGGGTCAGCTGCAACGGTAAGACGCACGGCTTGGAGGTGGAAAGAACTCTAACATGTAGAACCTTCTGATGTTTACACGCCATCGTTGTGTGACGCGTGTCCAGTGGACGGCCAGTGGTCATCATGGACTCCGTGGAGTCGGTGCTCAGTATCGTGCGGAGCGGGTCTCCAGTCTCGGTACCGGTTCTGCTCCAGTCCCCAGCAGTCAGGCAGTGGACTCCCGTGTCTTGGTCCTCACCGCGAGGATCAAGTCTGCATCGTCCCCCCGTGTGACCGTGAGCAAACCACGTGTTGAGTTTTGGTTCATGAACATTACCAACAGCACACAAGGTGACATCGGAGTGTTCTGTGTCACTGAATGAACCAGTTTAATGCATTTACAGTTGCAGTAAACAAAATGTGCTCCTTTTAGTCGTTTTTTTTGTAATGGTTCGTCTGTAGTTGACGGGGCCTGGAGTCGGTGGAGTGACTGGACGGACTGCTCCAAGTCATGCGGTGGAGGGATCCAGAGCCGGAGGAGACTCTGTGACTCCCCCAGTCCTGAGGGGGCCGGGAGCTACTGCGAGGGGCTGGGAACAGAAGTCAGAGCCTGCAACACCGACCACTGTCCAGGTAGTCTGGAGGAACTCTGCTCATGATGTAAATTTCATTTGCTTATTCATACAGCACTTTTAGAAATGACTTAAAACTGCTCCAAAGTGCCGCAGAAAGACAATAACACAATAGGATCAATTAACAAAGAGACAATAAAGCTGAAAAGTCACAACAGAAAAGTTACAGTATCGGGCCTCAATTAAACGCCAGCTAATAAAAATAAGTTTTAAGAAGCAATTTAAAATGAGCCAAAATGTGGGCAGATCTGATCTGGAAAGGAAACTTATTCCAGAGAGCAGCAGCAGCAAAAGGAAAGTCTGGTCTCCTCCGAGGGAGATTCAGTAGCAACTTATTATTTGACCTCAAAGTTCTGGATACAGATCGAAGTTTGAAAAGATCCTAAAGATGAAAAGAGGCCAATATTGGCCTTATATCTTCACACTTCCAGACGCCTGTGATTTGTCTCCAGTGTGTAACATACTGTAAAGAATTTCCTCCCAGTTTTTCCGTCTGTTTGCTCTAGTGCCGCCTTGCTCCAAGGTCCCAGGAACGGTCTTCAGCAGCTGTGGGCCGTCCTGCCCTCGATCCTGTGACAACCTGTCAGTAAGTGTAGCCCAGCAGAGTGCTCATCTTTAACGTGTTTTCCTCTGTGTTTGAATAAAAATGCATGTCACACTTCCAACATTTTCACTGAACATTAAAGTTGGGTGGGTGTGACGTGACAAAATGGGAAAAAGTTTAAAGTGTAGTTTCAAAAGCACTGTACTCTGTGCTTTCATCCTGTTGATACAAACCGATATCCTGACTCATCTCCCAGCACTGTGAGTGGCACTGTGAGCCGGGGTGCTACTGCACCGAGGGGAAGCTCCTCTCAGCCAATGGGACGGTCTGCGTAGCGCGGGACAGCTGTCCCTGCTTGAACATAAACACCGGGCGTCGTGTGGAGCCAGGAGAGTCCACTGAGGCCCCTGATGGCTGCAACAACTGGTCAGAACGATGGAGACCGAAGGAACATATTGCGTTTCTGATGCTTTATTGATTTTAAATCTGCAGAGAAGCGTCAGCTCTGTTTCTCTGTTGCAGCACATGTCAGGGTGGCAAGTTCAACTGCACCAGAGAGCCGTGTCCAGGTGGGTAAGGTCACACGTGTCAATCAATCGACCAATCAGTCAGTCAGTCAGTCAGTCAGTCAGTCAGTCAGTCAATCAATCAAGTTTATTTTTATAGCACATTTCAGAAACAAGTCAGTTCAAAGTGCTTTACACCTTAAAAACACAATAAAACTGTAATTGAAACATTGCCGTCAATAAACATAAAAATGTTGGTGAGTGTTTCATGTCTTGTGGCTCAAAGGCAACTCTAAACAGGTGGGTTTTAGTCTACATTTAAAGGAACTCAGTGTTTTGGTTGTTTTGCAATTTTCCAGAAGTTTGTTCCAGATTTGTGGTGTATAGAAGATGAATGCTGGTTTTAGTCCGAACACCAGCAGCAGCGTTCTGGATCAACTGCAGCTGGAGGATTGATTTTTTTAGGCAGACCCGTAAAGACACTGTTGCTGTAATCAATGCGACTAAAGATAAACCTATAGATGAGTTTCTCTACATCTTGCTGATTCATTAGTTCTTTAATCCTGGAAATGTTCTTCAGGTGATAGAAGGCTGACTTCCTTCATGCGTCTCTGAAGGCTCAGGTCAGAGTTCATCACTACACCCAGATTTCGGGTCTCTTCACTAGTTTCCAGCTGTAATAACTGAAGCTGCGTGCTGACTCTCGATCGTTCCTCATGTGATGAATTTTCACTTCTAAACTAGCTGGAACTAATTGGTGCGTCTCTGTTTCCTAGTGTTGGGTGGGTGGTGTGAGTGGTCAGAGTGGACTCCCTGCTCCAGAACCTGTGGGGTGGAGTTGGTGTCCCGCTACAGGAGCTGCAACTGTCCTGAGCCTAAAGCTGGGGGAGACCCCTGTCCCGGAGAACAGGAAACGCACAACGGGATCGGAGCGCAAATACAGAGACGGCCCTGCACTGTCATCACGTTCTGCCCAAGTAAGATCCTGACAAAAACAGAGTGGAGACGGACGTTTTAAAAAACTGTTAGTATGAAAATAGCTTTGGTAAAAAAGTTAGCCATCTGATCAGGTGACCCAATAGAAACGGTCTGCCACTGTTGAGATGATAAAACCGATATAACAAGAAGGTTAGAACTGTGACTTTAAAAAATAACATGTATTTTTCTATTATAATTTTAAACATATTCAGGTTGTTTCTTACGGAGCCCCCAAGGGGACAAGGGGATTTTTTTTTCTTGCATTGCTTCACAAAATGTTTGTGTTCCCTTGCAAAACTTTTGCAATACCTGGCAATAAGCAAATATTGCTTACTGCAATCATAGAGATGGAACTGCACATGAAAACGGCCCTTTATTAATTATTCAAACTACCATCACAGAAAAGAAAGACACAATCAAAACTGTCAGATATGACTTTAGTACCCTGCAAAAATAACTCAGAAATAGTCCAAATAGTTTGTCAAGAAAAACATATAAAACTTCAGATATCTCAGAAACCAGATATTAACATACATAGAAAAACCTTCGGAAATCCTTATATTATAGCAGAAAGTACGATTCCCACCACAAGAAAGACTTTCAGTAAAACCCCAAAAACTTCTGGGTTTTCCGATTTTACTTCCGGTTAGCTGGGCTGCATTGCTAACACTTACTTTTGATTCCACTGTGTGTTTTTTCACTTTTAGTCCTCTCTGACAGACCTGCTGATAGGATCATTCATGTCAGTTATATATTCACTCAGATGCCTGTCTCACAGTCTTTTTGTGTGTGTTTGTTCCACTGATAGTTCATGGTTCCTGGAGTTCCTGGTCTGCCTGGTCAGAGTGCGATGAGTGTGCCGGCTCGTCCATTCGTACCAGACGGTGTAACAGTCCCCCTGCCAGGTTTGGTGGCCTCCCCTGTCTGGGCGAGAGCCGGCAGAGCCGCAGATGTCACGACAACGCCACTGTCTGCTCAGGTCAGCCCACTGAGAGGTTTCATTCTGACCGTATCTGTGTTTAAATGCAGAGATGCTCACCAAGTCTGAGAAGCTGCCTCTTCACACGCCGTAGTGCCTTCGCCCACCATCTTTGTTAAAGTTAGATTCATTTGTGTTTCTCAGACTGCAGTGGTGGTCAGGAGGAATGGCCGTGTGGGAAGCCTTGCGCTCGCTCCTGTTCAGACCTCCACGGCGACACGGACTGCTTGGACTCCCCCGGGTGCATCCGGACCTGCGGTTGTCCGGGTGACATGCTGCTGCAGGACGAAGTGTGTGTGGCCAGACAGGAGTGCCGCTGCAAATACCACAACAGCTCAGCTACTGGTTCGACACATCTTCCATTTACGCGGAAATAGCTTGAAAGAATCAAAAATGGAGATCTGTTGTTCATGTCAGAAACATAAAACTGTGTATTTCTCTGCCAAGATGGTTTGGGTTCCAGGAACACATCATGGGTGTGGCCCGGTGGATATGACTGGCAGTTTGCAAATCCAGGGGATATCATCATCAGTGACTGTAAAAACTGGTAAAGCTGTTTCTCCAACGATGACAATCCGTTCAGAACTTTGAACAGGTCGGATTTGATTCCTCATCTTTTTATGCTTCTTTTTTCCTCAGCTCGTGTGAGGGTGGCGTTTTGCAGTGCCAGTCTGTCCCCGGTTGCCATGTGGATGGGGGCTGGGGCCAGTGGGGAGCCTGGACCGAGTGCTCTGTTCCTTGTGGCGGAGGCGTGACGTTCAGGAGGCGTCTGTGCGACAACCCGGCCCCTCAGGCCGGCGGCAGAGGCTGCCTGGGTGCAGCGCAGCAGAAGAAGGACTGCAACATGCAAATGTGCACAGGTAGTCGTCTAATACAAGCTAGCATTTCTAAATTTATTCTACCTTCAGTTTAACTGCAAGCTTTACACAGAATAACTTGAATTTTGGTCTTTTTTTGGTTAATTCATCCTGCGAGTTCTGGTCTGTTTTGTGTCCAGACTCGGTGGGCCCTTGGCTGCTCTGGTCTCAGTGGTCTTCTTGCTCGGTCAGCTGCGGCGGAGGGCAGCAGTCCCGTTCTCGTACCTGCACCTCTCCACCTTGCCATGGCATCAGTCGCCAAAGCAAAATGTGCAACACACAAGTCTGCCTCGGTAGGTCTGAGTTTCTGAACCTTATGTGTGATTTACAACATGACAATCAGTCAGATTTCAATGTCTGCAGGAGTAAAGTCATGGGGAATGGCACAGATTGATGGTTCCTCAAGATCCTATTTGGACTCTACTCTGTTCCAGCTCAGTGTAGTCTCAGTAGATTATGTCTCTGTATGCTGATGATATGCAATTATATTTTTTTGGGGGGGCTTTTGCATTTTGTATTCTGTCCTCCTTGACTGGGAGACAGAAATAATTTATTTGCTTCTGAAAACATTACTCATGTTATAAGTGAAACCAAGGTATCAAAGATTGGTCTGTTCAGCTAAACTTGTGAAATGTGCTGTGTTGCTTTGACAGCTCCATGTTCCTGGAGCATCATTCCATAAAGCTGATCAAGCTGAATCTGATCAAACTTTTTGATCCTGAAAGTGATTTTTCCTGTTTTACTTGTGAAAACCTTTAGCTCCTTCTCCCAGAGCTAAACACACCACTCAGTCAGAAACAACCAATCAGATATAGGAGGAAGGTTTTAGTGCTGTCAATCACTCTTGGGTGTGAGCTGCTCACATCGTCCCACTTGCTCTGTGCTACACTACAACTGGTTAACCAACATAGCCCACCATGAATGCTAAGGAAAGTTAGCAAAGCTCTGTAACAGTAAGTTGTTTTTCTGCCTTTAGCACATTTAGCTTTACGTTCACGAGGGTGATTATCAGCGCTAAGACCCTCCTCCTGGCTCTGATTGGTTGTTTTCTTTCGAACCGCTACAATAGCACTGAGAGAAGGTGGAGGACTCAATCTTTTCACAGATTATGTCTCATAATGTTGTGGCAGCACACAGCCACGACATTAAGGGGTGTGACAGTTTTATCAAATATGGAAAAAAATGACTTGTCAAAGTTATACACTGCAGATTTTTAAAAAAATATTCACTTAGATGTTTTGACACATTTTATCATGCTGTGATCCTCCTCATTTTTGCAGTACTTTGTCATTCTTTGAAAAAAGGTGCTACACAAATAAAGTAACTTGCGTGTGTTTTTTGCATGCCGTTGTGAAGATGTGGGCTGCCCCCCCGGTAAGCTGTACAGGGAGTGTGAGCGTGGAGAGGGCTGTCCCTTCAGCTGTGCTCAGGTCAGTGGCAGGGAGGGCTGCTACTCTGACAGCTGTGAGGAAGGCTGCCACTGCCCCCCGCACACCTACCAACACCGTGGAACGTGTACACCAGTGGGTCCTGAGCAATTTTAGGCTGGGCAGTAGAGGACGGGTTGAGACGGAACAAACTGACCCCATGTGGCCTGTGTGTTTCAGGAGTGTCCGTGTCTGGTGGATGGAGAGTTCCTGGCCCGCTTGCAGAGCGTGTCTGTCGCACCCGTATCATCACTGCTGTCCAACAACGTCTCAGAAGGGTCGGAGCTCATGTCTGGAGATGCACTGACGCATGACTGCAGCACCTGGTGAGTCCAACGTGTTGTTTAAGTCAGTCTGATCTGCTGAACAGCTCTACGATTTACCCTGGGATCGGGTTCTGTTTCCTGTAGCGGCTGTGAGCATGGCAGGTGGAACTGTTCCCTGGAGATCTGCCCCGTCGACGGCGGGTTGTCACCCTGGGGCCCCTGGAGCCCCTGCTCGCTCTCCTGTGGAGGTCTGGGAGTGAAGACTCGCTCCAGGACCTGCACAGAGCCGGCCCACGGTGGGAGAGACTGTCAGGGGCCCCGGAGGGAGACCACCTATTGCCAGGCCCCTGACTGTCCAGGTGGGGGTTAACCTGAGAGAAAGCTTGTTGATGAAATGATTTATTCTGTGGTTACAAGACTTAATTGTTTTTCTTTTTTTTTCAGCTGCTGTTGTTCCAACAGCGGAACCAACTAGTCCAGGTAGCATCTTTGCTTTAATTTAAACATTTATAATCTTCTTCTTCATTTTACTGTACATGATGGTCGATTACTCTAGAGATGGTCTGATCTTATTTTGCAGGTTACACCCATTCTCTGTTTTTCAAACAGCTTTGACCTACCAACTGCAATTTCAGCTAATTCTAATTTTGCTTTAAGAGCTATACAACTAGAAGACAAAATAACCTACTGTGAGTGTTTATGTTAGTGCAAAAAAAACACCATGTAAATAAAAAGCTCTGTTGAGTTTAGCCTCTTATGTTAGCGATTAGCACTGTTAGCGTAGCCAGCATTACTCAAACTGTCTCTCCTTACTTTAAAGTGTAACTAACACTTTAAAGTAAGGTAAAGTTAGCGCAGAGATAGTTCTAGGCCATTATTGCAGAACTAGGTAAGGTAATTTTATTTATGTTGCACATTTTCAGCAACAAGGCCGTTCAAAGTGCTTCACACTACTTAGAACTTAATACAAACAAAACAACAAATCAAAATAGAGACAACAAAGTAAAAGTATAGAACTACATATTGGCTCCCCATGTTTAGTAAGAATAAGAATCAATACTCTATGATTTATAAACTAGTAGAGGTTTCTCTGGATTATTGTTCTGATAAAATTAGTTGTTGGTTCTCCATGATTGATTCTAAGTTTGATCTAGATTTCTAAACTAGCAGTATGTAAGGTAATTAACTAAACAAGTTAACAGGAAAAAGTCAAAATTCACAGAGAGACACATGTAACCTGTTTATATTCATCAGCAAAAAAAAAAAAGTAAATTTGGAGGTTAGTTACTTTAACTTAACCTTTTTAAGAGGTTGGAATCTTAAAAAGATGAACCAGTTTTAGTCTGCCATTCAACCTTCCCGTTATCTGCTGAAAATATCAACCTCGCTTAAAATGGGAAAGACCAAAAGTCATGTTTCAAAACACTGTAAAAGATGGTTTCTTTTAAATATAGGATTACATTTCTGCTTTCTTTTACTTTATATTTAAATGCCTCAACATGACAATGAAAATAATTTACTTTTTATTAAAGTGGTAGCACTTTATTGTTGTTGATAAAGATCAGACCTTTGTCTTTCTGACTGGCCGGTTAACGGTCAGGATCACCGCTTGATCTCAAGAACCAAAGTTGCTTCAGCGCCTTTCTTACCGTCTCCTACAGAGGAGGATTCCGGCTTCTCTTCATGGTCGCTGTGGAGCTCCTGCACCAAAACCTGCACCGACGTTCAGGCCCCTGCTGTAAAGTCTCGTCATCGACTGTGTGCCAAACCTCCCTGCTCTGGAGGCGCTCACCAGGAGATGGCGTGCAACCTGCCCCAGTGTCCAGGTCTGACTGTCTCCAGGTCAATTCTGGCAGGTTTCTCTCAGAACAAACCCTACCTTTTATTTTTTTTATGTACTGTGATTTTTAAATGTAGCAATAATTAAGAAACAGCGTGTGTGGTTAGTTCCAAAGAAAACCAACTTGTTTGATAAACTAGTTAAGGAGGCCCTATTCACTCTTTCTGAAGTTAGAATCACAAACTTTGATATATCTTTAGGAGATTTTATGCTGCAGACCAACAGAGTAGTTGATATTTGTGAGCTGCTTGGCAGAAGGCTGACTCTGCTCATCATCCTCAGTGAAACATGCATTTCTTCAGCTGCTCAGAGTTTATGATGACCTTGGAGTTGACCTCCCAAAAGAAAAGAAAAAAATCCGTTGACATTTAAGGTTTAGATGAGAACGAATTTAAGCCACATTTGGCATTGAACTACATACCAAGAAAGACGCCATATAACGTGTAGTAAGGGTGCACCCAGATTTTGTGTAATCGGCCTATACTTGCATGTGAAATTGATCTTATTAAGCTGACAAAACTGGTATAAAATTTTAAAAATCTCCATTTACCAAAATTGGAATTGCCAGGTCAGTTTTTTTTTTTAGATCATCGATCAGTAATTGGCCAGCAAAATGCAATCGGTGCTCTTGTAGTCTGAGGTATACTGCAGTATACTGCAGTAGTCTTTATTTTTTTCTCAGAGATCATAATCTGAATAAACGAGCAGTAGAAAGAGCATCGTTTATTCATCAGACAATGGGAATGAGCTGCAAAGATTTGTACCGTTTGCACTACACTTTGTTCTAAACTGCAGGTGAGGTGTGTGTAGGAGCCACCTGCCCTCCAAGGAACTGCTCCTGGATGGAGTGGGGGTCATGGGGGTCCTGCTCTCGGTCCTGTGGGGTGGGTCACCAGCAGAGGATCCGAACCTTCCTCCAGCCTGCCGGTAACGGTTCCTGGTGTGAGGATGTTGTTGGAGGGAACCTGGAGCATCGCTTCTGTAACATCCGGCCCTGCAGAGGTCAGTGCGGCGCCTCGCCCAACCAGTGCGCTTCACGGCGAAGTTTGAGGCAACGGCTTGACATGTCGCTGTGAAACAGTGGACGGAGGCTGGTCCAGGTGGAGTCCCTGGTCCCGCTGCGACCAGCGCTGCGGCGGCGGCCGCTCCATCCGCACCCGTTCCTGCTCCAGCCCCCCGCCCAAGAACGGGGGCAGGAAGTGCGTGGGGGAGAAGAACCAGGTCAAGCCGTGTAACACCAAACCTTGTGGTGAGGCTGAGCGGAACACACCATGTGTAGATCACTGTGACCTTTCCACGTCCTCGTCCTGCACACGAACGAAGGCTCATTAAGTCAGCATATGGCCATGTTGGAAAAGTCAGCATTCTTGGGGAGGCATGAGATGCAGAAACGGAGCCGGCAGCATCCCCAGGACATTCATGACCTTCTGTGTGCGTGTTTGTGTGTGTGTGCCATCAGATGATGGAGGCTGTCCGATGGGCCAGGAGTTTGTGCCGTGTGCCAACCAGTGTCCTCAGCGCTGCTCAGATCTCCAGCAGGGCATCGAGTGCCAGGGCAGCGCCGAATGTCAGCCCGGCTGTCGCTGCCCTCAAGGTACTGATCCGGCTCCATGCTCAGTCACGCCGTTTGTCTTTGTGTTTGTTTGGTGTCATATGTGATTGTTTCCTCGAGGTGTTGGACAGGCATGAATTATTCCTGCTGCTGTTCACATGGATCAGATTTAAACACGTCTATAAAGGTTCACGTGGCGGCGCGTAAAAATACATGAAACCTGGTTATTTTGTAGGATATTTTATGGCTTCTTTGATTCACATTGATCTTTTTGTTTCATAAATTGTCAAAGCTCTGTCTAAAATCTGCTCTGGAAGATGAATCATTTATCTTCCCCAGGGATTTTATTTAAATTACCAATATCAGGAAACAAATACTTTTTTTAATCTAATCAAAACAAATATTTTTTGTTAGATAAAATAACTGCTTGTAATCCAGGATTATACTTAGTTATTATACAGTATTATGGTCTATTTACTAATATCTAGTATTTTGACTAGATGCAGATCAGGATCTGCATCTGCATCTAGTGTTGAAACGCCCTGAGACCTGCTGAGTTTATCACAGGTTTTGCCATGTGTGTGTGTGTTCAGGTCGGTTGCAGCAGGACGGTGTGTGTGTGGAGCTGTGGCAGTGCGACTGCGTGGACTCGCTGGGTGACGTGTGGGCGGCCGGCAGCTGGCACCGGGTGGACTGCAACAACTGCAGCTGCTCTGACGGCAGGCTGCTCTGCACCAATCACAGCTGCCTGCCCGCCTGCGCGTGGAGCTCGTGGTCCAGCTGGGCAGCCTGCAGCACTTCCTGTGGGCGGGGCCAGAGAACCAGATACAGGTGAGGTAGTGTACACTCTGAGTTGGGTTGGCATTTTGCATTACTGAACAGTGTTGGGTCTGTAGGGGTAAAGAAAGATTCATCCTTTAGGGGCTCACTTGCAGAATAAACTCTTCCAGCAATGACGGATTAGTCTGTTGACTGAAAGTGGAAATAGCATGCATCTGCAGCCTTTTGTTATTAATTGTAGTACAAGTTCAATGCAACGTATCATTGAACTTATGACACTTTGCATTGTAGTTGCTTATTACCATCTCTGTTAGGCAGAGAAGCAAGAAATAGTTTCTTTGCTGAGTCTGTGTCGTACGTTGTGTCAGATCCCGGGTCCCAGAGGCCGAAGGCGCAGACTGCAACTTTGAGGAGGTTCAGCACAAACCGTGCAACCCTGGACCCTGCCCCCCTCTCTGCCTTCGCGGTGAACAGGAACTCAGAGTGGGAGACACCTGGCTGCAGGGAGAGTGTCAGCAATGGTGAGATGGAAGAGGAGGAAAGTTCAGAGCCGGGATCAGCAGAGGGCGTTTCTGCTCAGGCATCATTTGTTCACATTTTTCCATCGTCTGTTTTCTTTCTCAGCATTTGTACCCCAGAGGGAATCTACTGCCAAGACATCGACTGCAGAGGTAGACACTCGATTCACTCTAATGATGACATAAAGATCGGGGAACGGTGTAAAATAATGTTAAGTTGTAACCTGGTTAGTCTGTCATTGAGTTGCATTCATGCTGCACTGTGACCAGTTAAGGTTTTACAAATACCATATTGTGCTTCTCAGTTTTTGCTTTAACTGTGGCGACTCTAATGCCAGAAAAAGTAAAGAAAATCCAAACTTTGTGAGCTCACTAATAGAACAAGACTCTCATAAATCTTAAGCTAAAGGGTCCAGTTTTGTCGGGTAGAACTGACTAAATCGGTTCTGATCGATGCAGTCGCACGAAGGAAATCACATTATTTCTTTCTCAGCTGCTCGTCATCCACCTCGTCTTGTCTTAACCCTCATGGTAAACTTTTCACCTCTTTCTGCTTGTGAAACTGTTGTGATTGGTAAGAATTTTGTGTGTCTGGCTGTAAGAAAAAGCTCCCAGACAGCAATGTTTTCTATCTATCTGCTGCAAACTTGTGAAGTGGTAAAAGTCTTTCATTATCCATGTGTTTATTGTTTTGTTGTAAATCCCACACATGACAAGATGGTGATCAATGACTTGTCCTGGTAGGATAGTTTTCTGAAGGTTATTTTTTTCGGTAAAACTTGTTAAAGGTTTTCTGGCGAACGGTACGCGTTTCATTAAAAGTAAAAAAAATCTCATATTGCAACATGGACACCTGCGGATAGACAAGTATGACACATTTCCAGATTTATTTTTCTTACTTTCTCAAAGTTGGTGGGTGTGGATTACATTTAGGTGCGCTCAATAGTTGTGATAGCCAAGCAATAGAAAACATGTTTCAAGTACAATAGGAGGAGCTTTTGGAGTTTGGAGAAGAGGAGTTTTGTTTCTGTCAAAGCAACTTAAGTCATCTTTTTTTCCTCCATTTGTTGCATTTTCCTTTCCGTATACCTACGTTTCTCTACAATAGTTCTTTTTTTAGGTGAGTGTGACGCCTCCAGATGGAATTGGAGGGAATCCCCCATGTCTAAAACTCTGATACCTCTGGAAATGGTGGCAGCCTGGATGCTTTATGTTTGCAGTTGACGGTGCCTGGACGCCCTGGTCAGTGTGGTCTGACTGCTCAGCGACCTGCAGCCAGGGGACGCGGGTCAGAACCCGAGCCTGCATCAACCCCCCGCCACGAAACAACGGCTCTCACTGCAGCGGAGCGGCCAGAGAAACGCAGCACTGCCAGACGCCGTTCTGTCTGGGTTGGTATACACTGGGGAGCGTCAAACTCATTTTCATTTTGGGCCATATGTAGATCATGAAAGTCCTTAAAGGGCCATTTGTGGCAGAATGTGTAGATAAAACTCCCTATTAATAAATTGTTCAATTACAACTTTCTCTGGATTCACTTTGCAATTCTTAATAAATATTTAACATCTTTTCACATTTAAGTCATTTGGCCTCGTACAAATAATCACCGACTTGATTTGATTGATAAAATAATATTTAAGCAGACAACAGCTATCTTGAACTTGTGTTTATGTGGCTTTCTAAAGTTTAGAGGGCCACAAAAAATGGATATGGTGGGCTGGTCCTGGCCTGCGGGCCTCGAGTTTGACACCTTCCCCCCGAACCTCTGAGTCTCCTGAGCAGCTTACTAAAACACACCCTGACACCCTGCTGAAGCTCTCAACCTGCCGCTGCTTCTTGTTTGGATAACTTCAAATACCAGCTCTCCCCCAGCCCCCTTTTATTGCTTTGATTCCTTTATTCCCTTCTAGATGACCTTTGCCCATGGTCGCCATGGTCACCGTGCTCCCAGAGCTGCGGCGCTGGGTCGGTGTCGCGACGCAGGGCGTGTGTGTGTGAGGAGGGAGGGGAGGCGGCGTGCCCCCCTGAGGCCGAGAGGACCAGAGAGGAGACCCAGCTGTGTTACCACCGACCGTGTCCCGGTACAGAGGCAGAAAAACCCACGATAAGACCGTACTGTGATGTCATTCAGCTGCAAAGGAATATTAAGACACTGAGGAAAACCACAGGCAGAAGTAAATGTCTGTAGAAGAACTCCTGAACTCTTTTGTTTTCCAGAATGTCCCATGTCCGTGTGGAGTGTTTGGTCTCGCTGCTCGTGCGAGTCGCAGAGGCAGCAGCGGTATCGCGTGGCGCTCACCTCGGCCACCGGGGGGCAGCAGTGCACGCCCGTAGAAACCCAGAGCCAGGCCTGCAGCCTCAGTCAGTGTGACGGTAAGTTAGGTTTTCTGGAGGTTCTCCTGTTTACTGAGCTCTTCCCTTTCAGATTCTTCCCCGCTGTGTCTGATTGAGTGATTCTGTTTGTGTGGCACTTTCTATGCTGTGAAGTTTGTGCACTATAATAAAATCAAAGAACGGTGGTGTCTCCCTGTTTGCAGGCTGCGAAGCCCCGTTTGTTTACTCGGCATGCGGAGCGCCTTGTGAGAAGCAGTGTGCTCTGATTGGCAGAGAAGATCTTTGTCTGGGGGTCAGGGAGTGCACACCTGGCTGCTACTGCCCTCAGGTCAACTTCTACTCTCTAATGTGATTTAATTCTATTGTATATACAAAATATAATACTGTATAAAGAAAAAACATATGAAGCTGTTTTTAAAAAATTCACATCATTTAAATGATGTTGAATTAATTTGGCCGTAAAATTAACCCTCTCAGGCTCAAATTAAGTTCTAGTTGCAGGAACAAATCTGATATTTAGCTGTTGCAAATCTGCAACATCTGCCTGGAGAGGGTTAATTAGCCTTGAACAAAAGAAACAAATTTACAACAAAGGTCATTGTAGATAGAGGGGGAAAAATATGAGTACATTTCTGCCAAAAAAATCTCAGAAATTTTGAGATTGACTTGTGAAATTTTCGAGAAAAAAACCAGGACAGTTTTGAGTTTGAAAAGTCAAAAATTTGCTAGAATTTTTTTTTGAAATTTTGAGATATCAAACAAACAAACAAAAAAAAAAACAAGGACATTTTTATGTTTTTTGACATTTTAGAAAACTTACAAAAATAAAAAGGACGCTTTTGGAATTGTAGTTTTACCCTGTGAGTCCGTTGTCTTTTTCCTTCCAGGGCTTGCTGCAGCAGAACGGCAGCTGTGTTCCTCTGCAGCAGTGTGGCTGCATGTACCTGTGGCCCCAGGCTTCAGAGGAACCTCCCACACCCACCGTTGTCCCTCAAGGGGCCACGGTCACTATAGACTGCAGCACCTGGTTAGAGCCACATTTTGTTTTGCATTATTTGTTGTGCACAAAGACTAGAAGACTGAAGCAACCTAAAATGCACCACTAATATTCCTGCTGCAGCTGAGTGATTTTATTAACCACCTTGTGCCAAAGTTGTTATAAGTATGAAAAAAAGCTAAAACTGCTACTGTAACTAATAAAAACTAAAGTGAAACGAGACAATATTTAGCTAAAACTGGCACACACTATAAAACTACCTAAAATAACTGAATTAGACAAAAAGTCACAATGAAATGAAACTCAACAATAATAAAAAACCCAAAACTATTATCACCCTGCATCTCCTACTAAATCAGTTTATCTTTTGTTGTCTTTTCATCATGTTTTTTTCCCTCTCTTCCAGCCTGTGCCATGATGGGACTTTACATTGTGACATGAGAGAGTGTGAAGGTAAGAAAACCGAATGTCTGAAAGATCCCCCTCCCATCAACCCACCCGGTCCTCCGTCCGGATCGTTCCTCTTCCAGTGATCCTCAGTGAGTGGTCCCAGTGGACCCCCTGCTCTCCCTGCGCGCCCCTGGCCTCCCAGCAGCTCGCTCCTCCCCTGGAGGCGCTCGTCAACGGCACCAACCTGGCCTCTGTCCAGAGACGTTTCCGGGCCTGCCTGGACATCGATTCGGGTCTCCCTGTCAAGAGAGAGGAGGAGAGCCGATGTCCGGGGCCACTGGTGGAGGACAGGCTCTGTCCAGATGCTGCCGTCTGCAGAGGTGATGCCGTTCGTTCAGGAGGACGTCGCACATCACAGCCACATGTTCTCTTTTTTATTATTTATTTATTTTATTCTGCCAGAGTATATATTTTTTGTTTTACTCCACAGTGAGGGAATGTTTGGTTTTGCTGACACTGAGCTCACTTCTAAAGCATCAGACTCAGGAAACATGTCAGAGTCTGACAAGCAGAACATCCCAGAAAAAAACCATTTCATCCAGTCAGAGTGGTGATGAAACCCACCTGGTGTGCTGCTTTCATTAAAAAAAACATAAAGCCTGGTTACTGACGGCGCCGTCACATAACGACACGCCTTGGGAAGGTCACTCAGGGACGGTCACCTGTGTTAGGAACACACACCGTACGATGAAACACACAGCTTCTGATTCAGTTATTCACTGGTTGTGCTGGTCACGAAAACACACTGATGTTTGTGATTCAATGTGACAAAGACACATTAACAGAGTTTGGCGTGTGAATATTTCAGCAAAGTCAACTTCCCTTTAATTTACATAAACAAGTTTTATGTCTGAGTTATTAGAATGAAATTGTTTAAAATCACCCGTCTTGTTGAAATATTTAAAATGACTCAGCATTGATCAGTGGCTTTCTTTGCGCCGGATGCATCGAATAAACAAAAAACACATGACTTGTATATAAATGTTCTCTTGAGTGTCTGAACGGTCAGGAGAGCGGCCATTAAAACGAACAAGTGTTGCTGCAGCAGAGGACCAGCGTTCCATCACTTCCACAGCAGTTACTGTGGTTATCACAGAGGGTGTGATGAGACTCCCGGCAGAGTTCATGGTGGTTGTGCTAACGGCTGTGCTGTTCCAGATCTGTGCCACTGGAGTGTGTGGAGTGTTTGGACAGCGTGCGCACAACCGTGCAGCGGCGGAGTCAGGCAGCGCTACAGGCGACCCCTGGCCTCCCCGGCGGGGCCCCGCTGCAGGAGCCAGCAGACGCAGAGCCAGAGCTGCAACACTGGACTCTGTCCAGGTACAGCCACTTTATCCCTTCTGTTCCCAAACAAACCGAAAATGTTCTCTAAAGACTCCATAAAAGGTCCAAAAATAAAAATGATTCAGCCAGACTTCCCAGTGTCTGCCAGCTTTGACACTAATGCCTGTGACTGATTGAATTTCAGGAGAAATGTTAGCATATTATTCTATATATGCTTCATATTTATATGACAACTTGCCAAACTAAAGTGATGATCAACTACAAAGACAAAAGCAGCACATTAAAAGGGTCTTTCATCAACAGAACGGAAAAACATGTAGAGCAAATATTCAGTCACTTGAAATGAATACATTGCAATAAAATGTTGAAAGTTTTTTTCATTTCAGCAACATAATGTAGAAGAAAATTAAGAAAATGACACGAGCGTTGTTTTTTTATGTCTATTATTGTCAGTTATTCGTCTAGTTTTGTTCGAAAATCAGATGATCAAAACTTACTTTAAGTTTAGCTTTCTTTTAATCTCAGTTTATTGGACAGATTGAAAAGTGTAAAGCTGATGCTGAAACCTGAAACTGTGACTCTGTCACATGCGTTTTAAGTGAGACAACAATCAAATACATAGATTTTTAAGAACAGGAATTGGGTGCACAAGTTTGAATTTATTGTGGATTTTCTTTAATCCACAAACATTGCTGACGGATACCTGTTATTTAGCAAGCTAGACAGAAAAAGCACACTTTGGTAGACATGAACTACCTTCTGGCATAGCTCCAGCTGATTCCTTTCAGTTTCCTTTTGGCAGAAATTGATGTGTTCATTTCATTTGGTTGCTTTCTTGGCTTGAGCTGTTAAAGGTCTGGTCTTGTAATTGATTATAGTCTTACATAGTTTTAAACTTTCAATAATGCTGAAGTCGGAGCAATTTGAGAAATGTAATGTTAGTCCATAACTCAGCCATTCCAAAATCAGCTCGGATGTGCCAGTCTGTTTTGGCACATCCAGCAGTGTCCAAGTTCCAAACATTTGGCCAAAACTGGGATTCTCAGAGGAGAAGACATTGGTCAGGTTGACCAGGAGTTACTAAGGACGCCATCATGCGCTGAAAATCCCTCAAGTACCAGTGACTCTGTCCACAGAGAAGCCATTTTAACAATTTGACAACCAAAATCAACCTCATCTTCAATATGATAATGATGTGTATTATGGGTCATTTTAACTCTGAATAAATTCCAACTTGTGCGTCCCTCGGTTAAAAAAAAAGACATCTCAACTGCAAAATTAGAAACTAAATGAACATGTTAACAGCTGGGATTGGTGCAGTTAGGAGGAAAAGTGAAAGATTTTGAATAAACTGGATCTAAATCAAAGTTTACCAGGATGAATGTGAGCTTCTGTGCTTCAGCTGCAGTGCAAATCCTATAAATCTGTAGTTCCTCCGATAAAGTTTCTGTTGCATAAAGAAATCTTCTACAAGCAGCACCAACATCACCCACATCACTACTGTTCTTAATGTGATAGAACATTTTAATTCAGTTTTTAACAAGCAGCATTAATTTTAATCTGCTGTAACAAAATTAAAACAAGACTGGGACATTTTCTGCCTCTGCATCTCATTTAGCAACAAGGAATAATTAAGTTATTTGCTATTTTTTTTATCTTTAAAATATTTCAGAGGGACAATTTCTCTCCTTTGACTTTAAATTCAGGTTTTAGTCTCTTTAAAAAAAAAATAAAAACATAAACTGTTAAAGTGCTGAATTACATATATTTGCTTTCTAGAAGAAATTGACAATCCTGCAGTTGTCATGGATACCCTCATTAAAAGGAGGCACAGAGCCCAATATGGCCTGTAACAAAATGACAGCAGTTTAGTCATAAATGAAATAACAGAGCAGAGTCACCATGCGACACATTAGCTCACAGCATAATAAGCCTTGTGGCCTCATAGTTCACTACACAGTATGTGCAGTCTTTGTAACTCATGGCTTCATCCTATTGGGATCTAATGTTTATAATGGAAATGTTTTTGTTTTTTTTCCATTTTGAAAAGTTTTCATATTTTTGCTTGTATAAATGCCTAGAAGCAGCTTCTACAACTCAAAAAGCAACATAAAATTGCAGATCAACACTGGCTAGCAGCATGTAATTTTGAATACATTTGCTAGATATACGTTTGCACTATGCAAAGCTTTTTTTGTTTGAACCATGCTTTTGATAATGGTGATCAAAGTTAAAATGTCTTTTGCTGGTTACTGGCATTGAAGAAATTAATCATGTCTTGTCAGGAATTACAATTAGCTAAAAAGCTGATAGAGAACCTGAGAGATTCTTCATCCTACACACCAGCCTGTGTCAGAAGCTTATCAGTCTGCTTTGAAGCAACGTTCAGGGTAATGAATGGTGGCTCCGGACCATTTCCACCACTCCTAATTAGCATTTCTGCATTGTGCACGCTTAAGTTTAAGCCATGCAAAAAGATAAATACCACAACATAAAGTAATACCAGTTTCTTTTTGGTTTGTCCAACATTGGAGCAGCATGAAGAACAGCACTGTTAGCCAACAGGCAGAACATTTGGTGGGTTTTGTTCGTCACCGAGTCGTTTTGGAGCTAGCAGACGGAGGTCTGGTGGTAAACAGTTTCTGTCAGACTGTGGGGCCGCTGTTGGCTTCGGCCCAACTCTTCTCCAGCAGGGACAATCCTCATTAGTTTCATTTTTAACAGAATCCTCAATCGAGAGGCTTAATCAGAGATGTACTGATCAAAAGGGAAAGGACTTAAATCATGAGATGGTTTCTGTACATATTGCAGGACGTGAGCAGCTTACAAATCAAGTCTGGATTTAATTTGGTTTATGTAGTAGTGGAAGTGCTCTGGATAATTCAAACTCTCTCAGAGATTTTGATGTCTTTTAAAAACTATAATACAAGGAAGCACAAGAGAAGCATTCAGAATATCTGCTGCTGCACCTGCTGAATCAGAGGATATCACACAATGAGTGACAGCTGATGCTTTAAAACAGGGTTTTACTGTTTCAAAACTGAGACAAAAGTTTACATTTTGACCTTTTTTAGCTCAACACAGCTAGCATTTAAAAACCTTCAGTCTCTCTGTGTGAAAATTTTAGAGTTGCCCAAGTTTGGTTCTCAAGGTCAGCCATCCTGAAACTTTTAGATGAGTCCGTTTTCCAAAACAGCAGAATCAAATGAACGGCCTACAGAGCTGAAAAACATGCTGATGATTTTGATTGGGAAACGGAACATGCAGGATTCTGGGCCTTGAGAACTGACTTTGGACACCACCAGATCTGGACTGCAGTTTTCGCCAACATCTCTGAATCCAGCTTGTTCCATAACAGCTCAAAGTAATTTTAATCTACTTAAACAAGTGAAACTGGAATCTTCTGGCAGATGAGCCAGAAGAAAGTAAACTTTTTGACTCATGAATCATCAATACTTGTCCTTATAAGAT
Organism: Alfaro cultratus; assembly: GCA_903066825.1. Taxonomy (NCBI): domain Eukaryota; kingdom Metazoa; phylum Chordata; class Actinopteri; order Cyprinodontiformes; family Poeciliidae; genus Alfaro; species Alfaro cultratus. Next base: position 16,483 of record CAEFZX010014221.1, on the reverse strand, counting down.
TAATACGTTTTATCTACTTTATTTTCTGGAATGGTAAGAGAGCCTTGTTCCTATGGATGATCAGGATCTCTGGATGATCACTCATATGTATTGATCTAAAACATAACGTCCTCGCCTGTATCTCAGGTGAGCGCTGTGAGGACAGGCAGCGGATCTACCAGGAGAGCTGTGCTAATCGGTGTCCTCGCAGCTGTGCAGACTTGTGGGAGCATGTGCAGTGTCTGCAAGGAAGCTGTCACTCAGGTGAACATCAAAGCTATCGTTACCTTAATATCAGACTACAATAACATGCTTCATTGTTTTTTGATTCTTTCTTTCCTGTTCAATCTTTTCCGTATTGTCAGGCTGTCGATGTCCTGATGGCCAGTTGCTCCAGGACGGCCGGTGCGTCCCGGTGAGCCAGTGTCGCTGTGGAATCCCATCAGGCAATGGGACTGCAGAGTTCAGCCCTGAAGAGGAGCTTGTTATTGAATGCAACACTTGGTGAGAACAGCTGTCTGTCATGAGGAAACTTGATCTTCAAAGGTCAAACCTGTAACAACGAGATGACTATAGAACCGAATTGATTTGAAGAACCTGGATTCGTACGCTGTGTTTGTATATTGTCTGTGTAAGAAAACGTCCTCAGCCTCTCCCGTCCCTCTCTGTGGGCAGTGTGTGTGAGAACGGCACTCTGGTGTGCACCACGATTCCCTGTCCGGTTTATCAACCTTGGAGCTCGTGGAGCTCCTGCTCGGTGTCCTGTGGACCCGGACAAAGAACCAGGACACGGAGCTGCCAGGACACACAGGGCGGTCCCCCCTGTGCTGCCACCACCCAGACTGAGAGCTGCAATCTGCCATCCTGTCCAGGTCTGCAGCAGTCTCAAGACACACCACCTCCATTCCCTTTGGAGTTAAAGGTTTATCGATCCGACTCCTTCATTCCCTCAGAGGGCTGTTTGTTAAGTGAGTGGTCATCCTGGAGCGAATGCAGCAGTACGTGTGGCGGAGGGGTGTCAACGCGGAACAAGACGATCCTTCAAGAAGCAGAGCCTGGTGGGGCGGCGTGTGTTGGACCACTCAAACAGCAGACCGTCTGTAACACCAACAGCTGCTTACCTGGTAAGGCAAACACACACACACACACACGCCCAGAGAGAGAGAGATGCAGAAAGTGATTGTCTATGAACTGCTTTGCACAGGTGTTCATACCTGTGGAATTGTTTATATTCTGGTCACTCAAAACCTCATTGTATGACGGAGACAGAGAAACAGTGTCAGAGTTAAAGATGGAAGGAGAAGCTAAGTCTGACACACTCTATGCAGTCTGACTGAGTTAGAAATGTCTTGCAATGAAGAACAGACAAGAATAAAGTCTATCGATGTCCAAAGAAGGTCCAGCTTTGATAATAGTATAAAGTGGTTCTACAGAAATATCACCTCCTGGGAGTTCAGTACAAATGAACCCCACTTTTCAGATTAGGCATTTCTTTGGGTTGCTTCTAATTAATCCTAGGATTAAAATCTGACACCAGTCCATTTTTGTTTTCACTTGGTGAAGAAGGAAGCTGCACTCAGTGTCTTCTTCAGAGGTTTTTATGTCATTTCCTTCAGTGGGTCTTGGTGCAGCGCCACCACAGGCGAGGAGGTGAACAGGCTTTTCAAAGGGTTTGGTTCTTTCGACTCAGTGCAGTGTGGAAGTGAAACGTAACAAATGCTGCAGTTTTGGTCCCCGATCGAACTCAGGCTACCAGCTGTGAAAACACACTCACTGTATGTCTCCGTTTTTATTTCCAGCTGTTGACATATCCCGTCTTGTGTGTTGCAGAGTGTCCCAACAGGCAGGTTTACAGCAACTGTTCAGCTTCTTGTCCTTTCACATGTGAGGACCTGTGGCCACACACCCAGTGTTTGCCTGTACCCTGTACCTCCGGCTGTTCTTGTCCTCCTGGACAGGTCCGGACATCCCTTTGTCTCCATGTGTTTGTGTGTTTTATCCAGCTCCTTTATCGCTGTCTGTAACCATCTCATTGTGTCTTTGCTAGGTGTTGTATGAGGGCTCCTGTGTGCCTCACGCAGACTGTCCCTGTTCGTCACTCTCTTTGCCACCTGAATACCAAAGCTGGAACACGAGCGGCGAGGGCTTTACGGAGGTTCTGCTGCAGCCTGGAACAGTTATTCAGCATCGCTGCAACACATGGTAAGAGACAGGCAGAGGTGTTGATTACCATTATGCTAAATCAGGATCTTTTGAGGACATTGGTCCAAAAAATGAAAATTAGGTCACCTTATTAAATATTTAGTTATTTTAAAGGAAATGTAATGGCTTATGTTTTTATTTTAAAGCAATAATTAGTGAGATCTACTCTTCCTGATTATCGAGTCACTGACTAGTTTCTCCTCCTTCCAGCGTTTGTCGAAGCGGAGCGTTCAGCTGCACCTCAGAGAGCTGCGACGGTGAGCGAAGCTCTTCAACAGCTTCCAGAACCTTTCCACTAATAAAAACAATAACCATGTCTGGCTGAACTCTCAGCGCCATGATGGATTAGATATTTTACCGTATGGATAATTACTACCAGCTGTTTGAACAGTTGGGCACAATAAGTGAGCTGCAGCCGTATCAATCACAGCTTATGAGAGCCATTACTGACGTTTTGGTTTTAGAAAAGGATGGTGACGGCACTTTTAATGTTGTTATGAAGTTTTAGGACGGCGTAAAACCACAACAACTTTTTACCCATATTTATGTAACATCCAACAGCTTTTATGTTTAACTTGTTGCAGGAAGGTAACTGTTGAGAATGTGTAATAAAACCAGCTGTGGGTCTCGATTAAAATTTTTCCACTTTGTTCCAGCCGGTTTTTATGCAAATTGTATTTGGTGACTAACAAACAGAAGGAAATGTAACAATAAAGTCAGAGATGACAAACAGTTGCTGGAGGTGTGCAACGTGAAAAGGACAGAAAGGATCAAAAATGATTTCTGTTCCTCTATAACGCCTGACATTTTCATTGATTTGAGGTCCTACTTCACCGTTTTTCCCAGCTGGTGTTGAAGTTGAGGAATGGCTTTAATTTTAGGCGGCCGCGGATTGTTCAGTAATTGTACCGGAGCTTTATTTTTCATGCAAGTGAATTTGCTCAGATGACAGTTTTCATTCGTTTGCTGCAGCGGGTAAATTAAAGTCTGAGTGAAGCAGAGGGAAGACACGGTCTCCGTTTGTCACGGCGCATAAAAATGTGGTACCGAACGATCACCGTGACGTGTTTCACTTTGCAACAATGCGAGTTTACTGGTGGGATTAAAATTAAGGAGGAAAAAGGATGAAGATGCAGACAGGATCAGAAGTCTGCGCAGTGATAATGAATTAGTAGGAAGAAGCAAGTTCAGAGTGATGGGATGGGGGGCTGAGGGCTCACAGCAGGCGAATGCCTTGGCTGACTCAGCAGTGTTACATCACGGAAAAGGGAAAGTAGCATAAAGAAAAAGTGGTTATTTATCTCTTTTCATCTCTTTTTTTCATGGGATGAAGAAAATTAGCACATTTTTATATTAATTGTAAAAGATGACCTTTTGGGTTCTTAAAGGTGTACGTGGCTATTTCAGGGACTTTTAAAAAAATGTTTTGCATCTTTTTAAAGACACGGTTGTGAAAAGTTAAATACTGACATTGAAAGGTTTGACAGCATTTAAAGATGCTTTGAAACCCCTGGGTTATCAAATCCAGGCTTTGTTGTTTGCTAAACAACAAATTATGTAACTTTTATGAGAAAAAAAAAAAGTTTTTTGCATATTTGCTTAAAATGTCACCATTTTCAGACAGTATAATATGAAACATATACACTGTTAAAAGAGGGATCTCCTCCACCTCCTCCCTGAGCTGCCAAAGCCGTCTGAATAAATTCACCGCTCCCGGTCAGAAACAGCCAATCAGAGCCAGGAGGAGGGGCTTAGTGCTGTCAATTATTTTAATGGACGTGCTGCTAAATATGCCAATGGCAGAAACAACTCACCCTTACAGGAAAATATTTTATCTGCCGTCATCACAGGCTATGCTAACTTGATTTAGCATTCTAGGCTCTATCTAGAAGAAGCTGTAGCATAGCAGAGAACAGGGGAGGGATGATCAGCGCATAGACAAGCATTATTGACAGTGTTAATTCCCTCCCCCTGCACTCTGATTGGTTGTTTCTCATTAGTACTAGTTGAAGGCAGAGGAACTTGATTTTTGTTTTTCCCACAGATTTTCTGTCACATAGCATACTGTCACGATATGTGGAAAGTTTCAACAAATATGTAGAAAAAAAAAATCTAAACATTACATGCTGCAGATCTAACTGCTTCATCTTAAATATTTGTCAATATATGACCTAAACATACTGCGTGAAGTTGTTCTGACCCGCCTTGCTCTGCCCTCGTCCAGTGGCCTGCCAGTGGTCCAACTGGTCGCCATGGAGTCCGTGCTCAGCCAGCTGTGGTACCGGCCAGCAAAGCTCCACCAGACGGGTTCTGCAGCCCAGCCTGTACAGCGGAGCCCCGTGTGACGGACTGAACATCAGGAGTACGGCCTGCGAAGCTCCTGACTGTGGTGAGTGAACGCAGCGCAGAGGAGTGATGTTCAACAGATGGCCACTCCTGAAGATATTTAAAGGTGTCTGAAGCATAGAGTTAGGATTATTGCCTTACAAAAGCTTTCATACTTTTCACATTTTGTCACCACATTCATGACAAAACCCTTTCACCGCCCAAAATCTGTAAGATGGTTCATGTGTTTATGTTTAGCCCCATTTTGTGGAGGGCCAAAAGGGACAAAGTTGGATGAATAAATATATCTTTAATTCTATACTATCAATTCTTTGACTTTATCCACCATCTGTCTGGATGATAATATCCTGCTTCTTTGTTGTTTGCTAATTGTAAAACGTCTCCAAAGAAAATCCTCCATTACAAAAACCACCAAGATTTTTAAAGAGTCAATCTAAAGTAGAGGAGTTCAATGGATCAGTTTTAAAAAAGGGCTTGTTAAGACCAAAGCACCAGACTGAAGAGTTTTATCTTTCAGTTTTTGGTAGAAAGGGAGAGAGAAACAAAAACAATGATAAGTCATGCAAATGGAAATTATTGAGCTTGTTTTAATTTATCATGTTATTAATTGTTTGTTGCAACAGGCAACAACCCTGGAAGAAAAAATCTTGACCTGGGACTTGGTGGAATTTCATCTTCCAGCAAACATGCAGCTAAATATGCAGACATGGCTGTAGGCGAATACTGGCTCAGTCAAAGGCCAGACCAAAATCTAACTCACAATCGGAAGCAAGTCTTAAAAACTGGAGGCTCAATACATCTTTCCCAATTTCCTTAATTTTGGGTGATCAGCTGATACTTACATGTGAAGCTGATCTTATCCATCTCTCCATTTGAGCTTTTCAGAAAAAAAAACGCAGAAAGATTTCGGTCTCTCCATGTCCAAAGCTGGTAGAGATGCATCCAGAAGTGGAACAGCTGGGGGGGATTTACTTCACCTCCCTTTTTCTCCTCGTCACCCTGTGCAGCGTGTCCCAACGGGGAGCGGTGGAGGCGGAGCCGCCCGGACGAGGAGGAGGCTCTGCCGTGTGAGAGGAGCTGCGGGGACATTTACTCCGCACCCCCCGCCAGCTGCAGCCGCTCTGCTGGGGGCTGCGTGTGTCTGGAGGGGCTGTACCGAAACCCGGCCGGCGCCTGCGTCATCCCCGCCCTCTGCCCCTGCCACGACCAGGGCGTCCTGCGAGAGGTACACACACAAACACACACGCACATCTGTTCTCACACTGGAGGTAATGAGACACCTGGTGGCCAGTGAAGCTGGCAGCTTGTTGCCATTTTAACCGTGTGACTGTGCGTTGTGTGCATTTCGTCCGCATCCTGGTGTTTACTCATGAAGAAGAAGAACAAGAAGAGCCTGTTGATGAGCGATCAGGCTCAGGGGCCACATTACACTACAAGGCCTCTCCGTCCCCACAGCCTCATCCATTATGCAGCGGGGCCCCGTGGAAAGCCTGTTCTCCGGCCGCAACCGGGCAAGCCTGCGAGGAATTATTCATGAAGGAAGGGATATTAGAGCGTTGCTGAATTAATCACACACTGACAAGAGTTCTGCTACCCTCACCTTGATCAGTCTTTCTTCTTTTTTTCCTCTCTCTTTTCTCACAGGTCAGCTTTATTTCTCTCGTGGAGCAGCTCATTCTTGTCCCCTGTGCTTTCTGTCTTTCAGTCTGTATTCCTGCTTTCTGTCACATAGGGTTGACTCATGTTCTTCTGAAGTTTTTTTAAAAAATTTTTTATTGACCACCTTGCCTGCTGCATGGTACGGCTCAGAGTGAGCAGAAACTTCTAATGAGGGAAACTTGTAATAAATTTTAATGAAGTGAATGGAACTGGTTTGTATTGAAGTGAATTTGATTATTCTATTAAGACCTGATTAGATTTAGCATAATCCATAAAACTGGATCAGTTTCTCACGTAGCATGAAACTTTTATAAACAATATGTTTTTTTTTATTACATATTTGTTAAAACTATCACTGTGTGGTGACAGTGTTGCATGAGACACATATTCTGTGAAAAAAAATCAAGCTCCTTCGCCTCCTCTGTGTGGTCAGACTGCCATCTGCAGAAATACAGAAACAGCCAATCAGAGCCAGGAGGAGGTTTCTTAGCGCAGTCAATCATGCTAGTGTATAGTCAATGTGCTAATTGGTTGTTTATGACCAGGAGTGGTGCATTCCTGCAGATGGCAGTAGGAGCGCTGCGAGGAGGTGGAGCAGCGCCATTGTTTATTTATTTTTTATTTCACTAGCGACAGCAGCACATTAGCAAACACACATCTGCTGAGTTCATCATGTGCCAAGTTCATACACTCCTAAGAACGGCCGTAAACAACACAACGGAGGAGCATTGTTGTGTTTCATGCTGAAGGAGTGTCCGATAAAACAAGAGCTTCCAGCTGAGTCCAATTTCTAGGCATCTAATTGTAAAGTCAAGTTATTTTTATTTGCTATAAAAAGCTGAAGGTAACATAGTTACTTGAGTGTGCTATAAAATAGCAGAAAAATACATAATAAAAAGAAAATAAATACCTAAATGTGGTAAAGAACTGTATATAATGGAGCATATTATGGGTTTGTTTTGTCTTTTCAAAAAAATGTCAGGTCAGTACTATTAAATGCTTACAAAATCCTTGTGGATTTACTGAACCACATCCCTTTGTTATAATTGTAAAGTTGAATAAGACGAGTTAAATGTAGAACTCCTTATTTTCATTGACGATGGTTAGAATGAAAAACTGGGCTCCAGAAAATGAAAGCAGAAAAGCTGCGTTCGGGAATGAAAATGAATTTTGTCTATTTACGCGAATCAGCCTTAGAAAAACCTTTTGTCAGGAAAAACGGGGCCGCTTCACTGTCTGCGAAAATCAAACACCTCAAGCAGACCGCCACAAAAGACCTCAGGCTTCAATAGATGTTAAGAAGGCCAATGCACAGTAATAGGTTTTGCAAGTTATGTACTTTCTGTTCTGATTTTCACACAGTTTTTAATAATTAATGACTCCACACAAACATTAACCAGGAGTGGCAGAAATGTTATTTCCTATCCTTATAAAAATGGCCTATAAAACTCAGATTTTACTAGTGAATGTAATAACATGTGTGTCGCTCTCTGTGTGTGTGTGTGTGTGTGTGTGAGGCAGGCGGGATCGGAGTGGGAAGAGGGCTGTCTTTCATGCAGCTGTGTGAACGGGAGGACGCTGTGCCAGGCGAGGTGTCCTCCACTTTACTGCGAAGAGGTGAGAGCCAGAAATGAATAAAAGATTTACATAACCAGGTAATGTGCTGCCAGTGCTGATATTGTTTCTCCAAAATGTTCACAGTTAGAACCTTAGATTTTCCTTTATATCAGGCACAACACTGGGCTTATGCCAAATATTTCAAAATACGTCCTTTCAACAACCTTACTGAAACCATTCAGTCATAACGGAGTAGAAACATGAATAATTTGTCAATGCTAGATCATTTATATATATGTGAACACTAATTGGCTCAAGCAGCAGTGAAATAACAAACTACATGCTGCCATTCACTGAGCTGAATGTCCCTCACCAGGCTGCGGTCTCTGTTTTATCCCACATATTATTATTATTATTATATTTTGGTCCAGCATGTTTCTACAATAAAGTCTTGTGGTTCTAAATCTAAATTACGCAGGAACCATGGCACAGTGCATCTCGCACTGACAGATTTTGAAGCCAACTTGCCCCCACCAACTGACCACAGCTACTGCAGGTTTTTCCCCAACTGGGAATGGGAGGTAAAATCAAGCAAAAAATCGAGTTTGTCTCAGAATTTCAGACTCATTTTTGCTTTAAGACTAGGAAATTATTCAAAACTGTAAACGAGAGCAGGTGTTTTGGTAATTCAGCCATTATAAAGTACATTTTATATGGGCAAAGACACAGCAGAGAATAAAACAGTCGCAATGGCATAATCTATGTGCTAATCTGCTATAGATGCTCTTATGTATATATGGACTTTCACTATATTTCAGACAAAAATGAATAAATGAAGCAGAACTAATTTATGTTGATGTAAATTTAATGCAGAATGCTTAGGTGTTGAAGAGTAAACATAATTTTCTTGTTAAGGATCAACACACCCAAAATAGGCCATGTCACTTATGAAAAGTCTTATTCTTCTTCACAGAAGGCTTTTGAATTCACTGAGAGAAAACGGTTCTCTGCCACCAGGAAACATTGTCAGAACTAGACTGGTAAAATCCAACTAAATACTATGTGGTGAAGTCAGAATAAGGTTTTTTAGTTTGTACTCAAACACAGGTGACCCAGAGAGAAAGGTGAACTGTGAGTCTTTCAAAAACATGTTCCGCCATGACTTCAGAATGGAGCAGTCCACCGAAAGTCTCTGGTGGTCTGGTGGCTATGGCTAAAATGACCCGTCTCCCCTGAAGGGGAAGGAAGATGTTCTCTAAGAGTCACTGGCTGAAGCAGATCAATACCAGACTTAACTGTTTTCCTTACTGTCTCACTTCCTGTATAGCACCGTCTTTACTTCATAAGATTAGTTCAGTTTCAGGCTAATTCAACCTGTATTTGATTAAAGCTGAAAGCCTCAAGTTTTATTCTCCTATCCACCAGGAACTGGAACTGATTGCCTTGTATCACTAACAATATAGTTAGATTTTCTTCCCTGTTGCTTAGTCTTAAAAAAAAATACTCAAATTCTTTTTTGAGAAATTCTTTTGTATTGGTTTTCTCCAGATAAACTCCACTTCTTTAACAGATCTATTAATGCTATCATTTGATGCTAGGTTTGTCTTAGCTTGTTCAGTTTTTTGTCAGATACACTATGACACTGTGAGTCAGGCCAGATTCAAACATTACATCAAATTTCCCACAACAGTGTCCCAACCAACATGGGACAGCTAGCTAAATGTTAGTTGTGCTAACTTTAAAGCACTAATAATAAACATTTATTCTGCTAACACTAAGGCTAAAGCACTATACCAAGACAGTATAGAGCTTTAGCAGCTAGCTGTGCTCACCAATACTCAGGAGTAATGTGGGACAGCTAGCTAAATGTTAGTTGCGCTAACCCTAAAACACTGATCATAAACATTAGTTCTGCTAACACTAAAGCGCTATACCATCACAGTATTTAGCAAAAGCTAATGCTAAAACCCTGAAGCGCTAAATCTAACCATGGTGCATGTGTTAGGCTACAACATTGTATATCAACCTCAACTGAATCAAATTTGTCATTGCACACCTGCCTGTAAGTTTAGATGAATCGAGGAGAAAATTTAACTTTTCAGGCCTCATAAAAAAATTTCCCCTTGGAGAGCAAGTTCAAAATAAGTCACAGCAGGCAAAATCTGCTGTCTCATTCTTGACACTGTGACCTGAATAGGTATTTTTAGCTCATGGTTGCTGTACGTAGGCAGTGATGAAAGTAAATGGGCCTGACACACTCAAATTCCTTCCTGTTTTCTCTGAGTTATGCCTCCATGAAGTTACACCTCAGTCGGTACGAAAAGGTCATTTAATGCCTGCTGGTTTCCGTCTCAACACTGCTTTTTGTCAGCATGCAGTGATTTATGAGTCAGCTTTGAGCTCCTTGTTCTGGGTAGTTTACTGAACGTGTTATCAAAGCCGGTGAGAAAACCTGTCAGGAGGTTTTCCTCTCAAACACCGACTCTTTGGCATTTGTTAGATCCAGACACGGATGGTTATACAACAAACACATTCGATGAGTTTTCAAAATAGAAGTTCAAAAGACTCAAATGTAAACATACAACCTAAAGAATATTAGGATACTTTAATATTTAAATGTCCCTTAGCAAGATGCAGAGAAACTACAGATTCTTTTGTTGAAATTCACAAGCTGAAAGAATTAATTGCGCACATTTTCAATATAGTTAAAGCCATTCCAGAGTGTTGATGTTCCAAAGCCAGTACTGATGTGTGTTTGGGATCATTCCCTTACCGGAACTTCCTAGTCTATCCAAGTTTTATCTCGCTACCTGTCAATTTGTGGTAAACATAAAGAATTTGGAGCCACTCTCCATTTCTTTTTAATATTCCTTCCTCTTTGTATAAGGTACCATTATTGAGTCCACTGACCGGCCGGTCAACAGAACAAAGAAACAATAAACAAGCAGGCAGAGGAGAATGTGAAGTGTTTTGTTTGGGAAACCCAGCAGCTAATTTTATTTTGGCCTGACTGGAGCGTTGGAAAGCAGATACATTCTTTCCTATCTGCTGTGGCCTGGAAGGGAGCCACCGTATGAAGTTATTAACTTTGTTCTTTTGTGACATCAGTCTCATTGTTTGTTAGTAAGTGGTTGAAGGAGCTGTAGATTGTTAAATTAAACAGAGGGTAAACTGCTTTGTTTACAGTCTGTTGATGATGCATGCTTGGTTGCCCGTACTGGTGGAACTGGATGTTTATGGCTCTAAGATTGTGAAGATTGTGAGCATAAAATTTGCATTAATGTTTATCATATTATTCTTGTCTTAACGAGACATTGTGTGTTGCATAAACCTTTTACCCATGAAAAGGAAAAGCTCCAATGTATTTTTCTAAAGGCCAAAAGTGAATAATGATGAGTTCATGTACAGTCCTGACTGGCATTGTAAGTATTTTACATTAACCATTATTCTATTATTCTAATAGTACCATATAACTATTATTCCATTTTCCCATATTAAAAGCTCCAGAACCTGAAGTGGTCTTGTGGCACAGCAGAGGATAAAAAGGTTTTTGGATGTATGTTCAGGTGCCACAGAGCAGTGAAGGATGCTGAGATGACTTTGGGATGTGGCAGCCGCAATGCCAAAGTCTACTCTTACACTTCCTCAGCAGCTTTTGTCAGCCCTGGGTATCACACAGCACCACACATTTCATTGTCTGCATGGTGACTGTCCTGCATATCTTCTCCTTTGCAGTGTCATTCCTTCACACTCCCTCCTGCATGTTCCTACAGCCCTGTCTCCTCCGTACTATTTTTAGTCTCCTCATTTGGGTCTTTCTTTTTTTTTTTTGTCCCTTTTGACATTTTCCACCCTGGTTTCTCTAACATACTGTAGCTGTCCTGCTATTGGCCCCAAATTAGAAAAAGAAGAAAACAATATTGTCTTGTAATTCTAAGATATGTCCTAGAATTTTTCGGAGAAAAGTCAACAATTTTTTTTTCTTCTTTTTTGTGTGGTGTGACCCAAGACCAATTGAGCTTTTGTCTACGGAAATATTCTACCAGCTTTGTTCAGTCAACAGTAGCTGCGGTTGACATTTTGAAAATAAATTCTCGTAATGGAGACGCGCTGCTTTTGAAAAAACTTGTTTCTTTGATAAAAAGTTTGGATGAAGTGATTTCTTTGGCTGTATCGACATTGGTTGTTTTCCCACAACATTAACGGAAGCACTTTTTTCACATCACATGAGTCACATGATCAACAACCAGATGTTACTACTGGCGCAGACCACGACGAAGATGATAACAGGAAGTAGTTGTAGGAGGATGATGGTGCAGTTTGTTTTTTAATGACTTATTACGTACACAAACTTTTTCTTGTGTGATTCTAATTGCGTTTCTTACTTAATTGAAACACAGCAATTGTGAAATTGTGTTTTTTCACTTTGCACATATTTGTAATGGAAATGCAGCTACTGTCTGCCTCACACAGATAGCCATGCACCCTGACTTTACAACTGATCAAAAATGAACAGCTAATCTAATCCAACCAAACTAATGAAATATAATCTAATATGTTTGGAAAGTTTGAAAAAAACACTGAACACTCAGACACAAACGTATGCAAGCAGAGGGAATCTCTGGGATCTTCCGAGCTGAAGGTCAACAAGTTCACCTCTCCAAATCAGGCAAAGTCTTCAACAGTTTTCAGTCCACTAAAACATCTAAGAAACATGGGACTGAAATTATGGCTGAAAAATCCCACAACAGGAAGAACACTGACATCAAAACATCCAAACACATACAGTATGCTGCTGCTGCAAGAAGAAAACCAATGTTGTATGGTGACGGTTCTCTAAAATATAAGCAGAAGCTCAATATTTTTATCACTTTGATTTTGATGAAATGATTACGTTTAAGACAATGTAGGCTTTTTTAAAAGGTGGTGGTAGAGTTATAGATTTGAATAAAATGATCTAAAATTGATCAAATGAAACATTATTGTCAGGTTGGAGGGAAGTTAGGTAAAGCTTTCATCCTATTAATTAAAAATAGAAAATACAAATAACTTCCAAAGTAATTGACATCACTGATGTGGTCCAAATGTGGTACTGTCACTGTGAACAGAACAAATTGTGGGATGCTTGTTGAAGACTTGATGAATCCTATTCTATTAACTGGATTTCCTTTACCCTTCTGATTATTATTAAAAATGCATACAACATAAACAAAATAAAACAATTCCAACATCAGTGTCTCCCACATTTTGCTTTTAATATATCTATTTATTTGTATGTAGCTGCATGATATTTAGGCCTGTCACGATAACACATTTCTGGATAAATTGTTCCAGATATGTGCGATAAACGAAAATATTGTTGTTTTGAGACTATTTTTAAAGTAATATGATTTTAACGGCAAAATAATAATGCAAGAGCACATTCTAACAGATCAGTAAACTTTAAATTCTAATGAACATTTAACATTGGAACTGGAAGACTTTTTAAATATACAAAATAAATAAATAAACAAAACAAATAAAATGAATTTTGAACTCTTTGTAAACAAAATTATCGTTCCAAATAAGGGCTAGTTGAGACTAAGGCACAAAACTCCAGACTTTTACCATACAGTTTTTGGTACAAAGAGACAAAAAAAGAGAGAAATGATAAATCATGTCAATGGAAATTATTGAGTTTGTTTTAATTTATCATGTAATTAATTGATTTCTGTGACAGGGCTAATAATATTCTATGACTTCAACATTTATGACATAGAATATTGGTCTATATCTGTGCATGCTATACCTGTGGTTCCGTGGTCGACTGGATTGACCCCAATTTGCAGTTTTTAAAAGTTACACTGTAAAATAAATAAATCTTCAGTAGACAATTTGAAAACTATGCTAAAGTAATCATCATCTCCTTCTCAGGGGGAAGTGAAAGTGGAGGAACCAGGCAGCTGCTGTCCAGTCTGCAGAAAACAGTTCCCAGGTCAGTGCAACATGCAGGAAGTTAGCGCTGTGTCTGGACTGGTGGATCTTTCTCTTCCTGACGCTTTCATTGTCATGGTAATCTGTGTCTTAATCGGCACATCAAATACTCTGTCTCATCTTTCAACTCTATGGGAGTTTACATGGATTGCGACACAGAACAAAGCAGATGATGCTAATGTGAAGCAAACTGTTCTGATAAGCACATATTGAAACGGCCTTAAAAGTGATGGCCTCCAAAGCACTTCAGTGGATGTGAATGTTCCATTCTTCATTTTCTGAAAGGGTAAAAACCGAGTGCTGCAGTCTCCAATTAGAGAGATTACATTACTTAGCCTGCACTGGGGCTTTAATCTGTCTCCCTGTGGAAGAAATGTCACATACTGTGAGGGCAAGGCAATGTCACCGAGCTCTCTGCTCTTCCTTCCCCTCATATCATCCCTCTGTTTCTTCTTTCTATGCAGAAACTAAATGATTCTGTGCTTTTGCTGCATTTCGCCGTCTCTCTGTGTCACCTTCTCCGCTGTTCTCGTCCTCATCTCTGTTTCCACCAGGTGAGCCTGGGGCGGAGTGCAGGCGCTACGTCGAGGTCCGGAACATCACCAAGGGAGACTGTCGGCTTGACAACGTGGAGGTCAGCTTCTGCAGGGGACGCTGTCTGTCCTGGACTGATGTCATCATGGAGGTATGGGCAGATGAGATGAATACACACACACACGCACTATATTGACAATCTTTCTGTGTGAATAAGTGACTGTCATACTCACGACTATGAAATTTTATATTATTTAAATGTTATATACAGGTGAAACCTGCTATAACCTCAAATTTCTCCATTTGGTCTATAAAGCTTGATCACCTCCGGGTTCTTTTGTGTGCTTTTATAAAATAAAACAAAGTTTGACACATACATTTTTCTAAGTACTCTCCCAAGTTCAAACTAAGTTATCTGATCAACTTGGAACTTACACATGTCTTCCGAACAAAGGTTCATGATTCATTAATGGATAGATGAGCCATGGGAAACGCATGTACTTGTCTTGTTTTTCCTTTCTTCTTGTTTTTGTCTTTTCATCCTTTTAAAACAGCAAACTCATCACTATGGTGACACGAATCTTCCTTGGCATCCACACATTCATTGTTGGTGGGGGGGGAATAACATCAGCTACTCCGGAGAGATGAGTAAAAATAAACATCAGCTCTGCCAAATGTATCATCATTTATCGTTACCGTGGCAACCAGGAATTTGAAACGGTGACTAGGCAGCACAGAAAAGTTTTATTTTCATTCACCAAGGGCTGAACTGTTGCCTGGTTGAGGATGTT
This sequence comes from Alfaro cultratus, assembly GCA_903066825.1. Taxonomy (NCBI): domain Eukaryota; kingdom Metazoa; phylum Chordata; class Actinopteri; order Cyprinodontiformes; family Poeciliidae; genus Alfaro; species Alfaro cultratus. The sequence continues at coordinate 1,442 of CAEFZX010014221.1, read as the reverse complement.
TTAATTGGACGATTAAATGGGCAACATAAATAAAAGAATGTGTTACAGTTTGTCTTTCGATTTACTAAAACATTGAGTGGTTATTGTTTATTTTAAACAATTAAGTTTGACATTAATTTTGCCCTTTCCCACTGTCTCAAATTAGACGCCAACTTTTGATATTTGTTATATTCCATCCTTATTTCGTCTGAGATTTAGTATCCACACCTGTTTATTGAGTCAGCCACAATCACCTGGTGCTTAAACTGACATAAACCAAAATACCCCATCCTCACAGTTAAACACTGATTTTCACACCATTGATCCCAGTATATATGCACTATTCAGTATGGATGAGCACTGAAAGCTTTTAACACATTTTCAACGTATGACAGGACTTTAGGTTGTTGTTTTTATTGTGTCTTGCTGTAAAATTAAATGCCCATTGGGACAAGATATTTCTATTTAGCCAGCTTAACTATCTATGTACAGTAGCTGTCTAGTTTAGCCCTTTTTCAATCTAACTAGCTAGTCTAGCCAGTGTTTGCAGTTCTCTTTAGCGAAACGCAAAGCTGGACGTCATTCATAGGTGTTATAAATGTATTTATACTTATAAATATATTTAGATTTATAAATATATTTGTATTACCTTTACATTAACAAAGAGACAGATGAACATTTCCCTGTTCATTCGGGAAATGATGGACAGGGAGAGGCTGACTAAAACTACCTGGAAGTCAGACAACATCTGGGTCTTATTACGTGTCACGTACCGCTTTGTTGTGTAACACGTGGGCAGGGTTCATAAAACTCCTTTTGGTAAAATTCTACCACATTTCAAGTCAGTTCGAGTGGTAGATCTGAGTTCAATTTAACAAAATGGTTGTCATAGATTTACTAAGAGGAGATCTCCAGGTTTTAATCGAAGACTATGTAATTCCTGCGAATGAGGAATTTATTCATCAAATCCCAGGGGAAGATTTGGATTTGGCAAGGGGACACCTAGATGAGAGCATCAGAGAGAGGACAAAATATCTGTTCCGCTATCTAATGAGGTCTTATCAGATTTCAATTCGGACTTAATTGAGAACCGGCAGTACAAATATGGAGACTTAAAAGCCATATTTGGAAACATGGTTTCTCAGGCCTTTGCCCAGGATGTGGGGTTTGAAGAGAACATTCAGGCTGAGTGTGCAGAGATACTTAACATGTTTTTCCTAAAGCATGTGATATCTGTGGTTACATCTCCCTTGGATGAGGAAGACATAGAACTCACCCTAGAACTCCTCAGGGTGGGTTTAGGATTCTTTGGTGCAACCTGTTATCAATATCATCCAGGAACCTATAAAGATGAGGCGTGAAATTGAAGATCTGAGAAAGTCATATAGAAAAGACACAATACATCTTTTGTGAAGTTGTTGATGTGTTGAGGCATCAGAGAGTCTAAGACACGTTGGTGTCTT
>CAEFZX010014215.1:0-94868 GCA_903066825.1 Alfaro cultratus | reverse complement strand
TGCTCTTCAAAACAAAATTATTTTGAAAAAGATAGTTAAAATGCCTTATAGTATCCCAACACTTACTATAAAAAAATAAGATGGTGTGATTTTCTTGTGTGTTTTTCACACCATTTTCAGTGTTTTTTTGTTGTTGTTTTTTTTTTTTTTTTTTTTAAAGCTTTTCCCATTTTGGTGAATGAAGAGAATTTGAGCTTTTCTGTTACAAGGTTAATATGCAGTATTAATAACAGACAACCCATGGCTATGAGACGAGAAATCTTGAAGACAACCATGCTGTGAAAATACTCCACTCGAAATGTTTCCCTCTCTTAAAACTGGTAAAACAAATTCAAGTTGTCATTATTCTACACTGTATTATTTGCGCTTATTTTTTCCACCTTGTGGTTATTGTATTGGGAAAATGCGTTGATAACCATATCTATCTCTAACTACATCCTGTGGATTAATAATTTATCCAGTGTAAACAGCTCTGGGCCATAGACAATGTTTTGAAATATTAAATCCAGACACAGCTATTGGGATAAATTATTTTGAGGCTGTTTGCTTCAGCACATTTTCCCCCTCTATAAGCCAATTAAATTAATTAACCAATAAACTTTTTCTTTTCTTTCTCACATTGGTCGTTGTTTGGCCATTGAAAGTAATTTTCCTTCCCATCCAGTGACACTGTGACCATAACCATCACTATATTATCAGTTCACACACACAGAACCACAGAAACGTCAGACTTTTAAAATGAAGGGCAAGAAACCATGCAGAAAAGTTTCAGCACGTCTTTTACACTACACCTAAGTAGAGGTATTTAATATCCCCCAAAATGATGGAGCAGTATTACGTAATACTATACTAAGCACAAAAAATATGCACATTTTTGTTTTGATGATGACTCTTTAATTTATTCAACTAGAGGGGTCCTTAGTAACGTGTGGGAGAATTCTATGCAACTACAACAACCTGTCACCTCCTTCTCAAGCTGGTCACTAGCTCGGTCACTTACTGATATGAGATGAAATCCCCTTCTTCTGTCACCTTTTGTTACAAATCAGCCAATATGGCTGTGTTGCTCACTCTGTCAAAAATAGCACCGCCAAGCTTTTCCATCAAGGGTTAAATGGGGTTGAAGTCAGAACTGCAGGCATGCCATTCAATCCTTTCCACTCTCAAATTTTGGCGGTAGTCTCCGATGAAGCACGCTCTATAAGGGTGAGCATTTTACGTCTTAAAGGAGAGAGGCTTGTCTCTTAAAATACAGAGAGCAGACGTGGGATTGTCGGAGATTGCAGAATTTCATCTTTATAACTCTCTGCAGTTAGACTGTATTCACTGTATCATCCTTGTTATTCCAGCCACTGGGATCCCACCTCACATCATACTACTACTAAAAGCTGTTACCATTGGCCGAGCGGATATAGCAAGCTGTTTTCATGGGCGCAACACATATACGAAATTCTGCCGCTCAACCAAAACGCGGCACCAAAGGTTGCGTCAACTTGGAGATTCGATATCAGAGCGTGTCCATGAAAGACTTCAGTGCATTCCAGTGGAAAGTGTGGCTGCTCTTCAGGGCATTGAGGAAGAAGAACAGTAAATTTTCTTTGCTCATTAGGATTCTGCTGCTGCCACTGAAAGAGGCTATAATGAGAAGAACTGATGAGAAGAGAGGCCAGAAATAGATTACAACCAAACTGGACTCCACCCTACCCAATGGTGGGTATGGGGGAGGTGGGGGGTTGCAGGGTGGGAATGTTGGCCCCTGTAAGCCTGATGGCGCTAAATCGAGCTGTCTGACTGGATTACACATACAGAGGCGCTCAGAAAAATTATAGCTAGACTGATCGAGCTCCAATGATTAAAGTATTTATAGATGCAAATAATAATACGGAAGACATTAGCTGTGATTGGAATAAGGAGGATTATTTTCTTTGCTTTCTCAGTCCTTTCACTTCCCCTCTTTTCTCCATTTTTTTTCTTTATAGCCTTGATGTTCTGATTGTGATTTGCAGAGAACCTCGAGACTCATGATTCTTTTATTTTCTGCTCCATTAGTCCGACGCCCTTCATGCTTTCGATCAGTGGCCAAGTGGCTGCCTGTGCCCTCATCTCCAGATTCTTTGCTCTGTTTATCATTGCCTTTAAGTCAACCAATTAACTTTACGTCATAGTTATATTATAGTTCCTTAGTTTTTTGGGATTTATATGATTTAAAGAAAACGTTGCTCCCTGTTTCTGCAACCTCTGTTAACCTTTCTGCCTCGCTTCTTTTATACCCCTAGCTGTCATTTTTCTTTGCCCTTTTAGTCTAATTTGCTTCTCTGTTTCCCACTCAGTCTGTGACCAGGAGTTTCAGTCAGACAGTGATAATATTCTCATATTCTTTCTCCTTTTTTTCCTCTCTTAGTGTCTCTTACATTACCAGTGAATCCAAAAGTGGAAAAAAGGCAAACGGAGAAATGCAGGAAGGCAGAACCCTTTTCTTTGTCTGGTAATAAGTCTGGAAAGTTCAGAGTCAAACGTCTCCCGTCTCCATGGAGACTGAGGTACACTCTCTGGCGACTTTGTAAGGTGGTCGTCTTTGAGGGTTGTGGCTCAAATAAACAAAGCCAAGGTCAACTATTCCAGGGCTCTGTTTGACCATCTGTAACTTCAAAGACGGTCTTCAAGGATGTGGCGGGTGCTGTCTCATTTTTTCCACTCGGTTCTCTTTTATTCATCACAGAACCACCCTGATATGATCTTAAACCTTCTTGAAATTTAAGGCCATTCTTACTATTGAACATCATAATTTGGAAAATTAATGTGGTTCATTGTTTTTTCTTTTTTTTTCCTTACAGATGAGTTCAGATTTCTGGTTGTTCATATTGTATTACAAATTTACTTATTCTTCTTTTAGATATTTTGTGATACTTCAAATTTGAAGTTCAATGTATTTTAAGTTTTTTTTAGGTAACAGACCAACAAAAAGTAGTGGATAACTGAGAAGCAGAAGGAAAGAAAAGTTGACTTTCAAATTTTCTCACAGTTCCCCTGAGTCAAAAAGTTGGGAAATTATCTTTTGCAGTACGTCTCTAGCAGCTTTACCTGACTTAAATTCTGATACTCAAGCTCAGTTCTGATGGGTGGTGATCAACTATGAAGATCAATTTTCAGTTGGCTTTATATTTGGACACATAGCTGTCAAGAGAGAAACTACCCCTCTTCCCCACCGTTCTCAATTCAGAGGAAAGAAAATATAAAGGCTTCACTTAAGGACAAGCAATGTCTTTAAGTAAAATAGATCAGATGAAAATATCTAAAATAAATAAAGGCACTGTAATTCCCTTTTGTATTTTCATTTAGGTTCTATCAAATGTATAATATTCGTAAGAATCTCCACAGCATTTCTCTGTCAACAAAAGCAGGCCTATCAGATCGAGCACCTAGTTGTAGTTTGTAAGTGGTTGACAAGTGACTATTTTAGATTTCTTGTAAACCTGTCTTAAAATGTAAGGAATACTGGAGCTCAGTTGTGTTCATGGGATGGCTCTCAGCAAGCGCTTAACAATTTCTCTTATTTTTAAACCCAAAATTTGCCAGTTTTGCTGGACTCAAAATGAGACATGCAAACACGGTACGCTCTAAATCAGTCTGTTGTAGGCCTGGGTGTTTAGCGTCTGCCCCTATCTCATTATGTAGCCTATAACAGGACTTTTCTTTTCCCACTATGAGGTATAACTAATAGTTGTCTTGTCAATAAATTGCACCACCTGAGGTCTGAATGTCTGCAGCTCACCCAGAGTTACTGTGAGCCTCTTGGCTGCTTGTCTGGTTAATCTTTTCCTTGCCTGACTTGTCAGTGTAAGGGAGTTTTCATGGTTTGGTATGTTTACAGGTATGTTTACATTTTGAAATGATGGATTTCATTATAATATATCTCTGCTTTAGTCATCTTTACAACCTTGATTCTAAACTGTCTGGTGATTTTATTGGTCTTGGACTTAAATGGCTGCATTTATACAAATTACAGACTTAAAGCGCTATCTGTTAATTACATGACACTGAACCTTGTCATTGTGAAGTGGCAATGTGAAAATAGTTCAAGAGGTAAAAACAAGGCACCACAGTTCAGGCGTCAGCCGGCTGTTTTCTTTTCTTTTCTCTTTTTTTTCTCTCTCCTTCGAATACATTAACCCCAATCACCCACTCCACCCATTCTTTCCCCTCCAGCCACCTTTATTTATTGGACAATTTAAATATTAATGCTCCTAATTTTTGACAAGGGAGGAAAGCTGCCATTTCTTTTATTTATGACTTTAAGCTCTGCCACAATAGTAGCTCCTTCAGCGTTACAGGTCATTACTATTTAGGTAATTACATATAAAGCCACCTGTCAACACTCAGAACAGATGGGTGGTTTTGTCACACTGTTTTATATTAGCTGCCTTTTATCCACTGTGGGGCTAGCAAAGACTTTAGGTCATATCTGAAATTTTTGTTTGCAAATTGATCAAATAAATCAGTGTTCAAAGTATGTCTTTATACCTGTGTTGTATAATTGCTTGCAAAATAGTTGGTAATATTTTTAAGCTATTGTAGTGCTGCCAATTCTGACCAATTTACCTAAAATAGCCGTAGGGCATTTATTACACTTTTTGGGTGAAATAACTACACCGAGATGCTTCTTATAACCGTCCCCAGTCTCCAATCTTACTTTCTCAGTTTTAGCTGGTAGGTCTTAGAGGATTTCTTGCTTGTTCAGGTTGTTTCATAATACCTCACAGCATTTACAGGAGAGCATCAGCTGGGGTTTATCTTCCACATTCTTTGATGGTCAGCTGCTCAGGTCCTGCTGGAGAAAGCGCTCTCAAATCATGACACCTCCAGCACTGTGCTTCAGATTCAGATGCAGTTATTTTCCTGGAAATTACTGGTGTATGCCAAACTTGTAATCAGTTGTAATGCTAAGATTACCACTTACAAAGCGTTCTGGAGACCGGGTCATTTCAAAATCAAATACAAAAAGGCCCCAAGGGCAGAATGAACATGATAGTTTTATTGGCCCTATTCTATTTTTGTCTTACAACTCCAGGTCACTGAACCGTGACTAATAGTGGTGCTGCTGAAACAGTAAAGATCACCTCTTAATAAAAAGCTAAATCCATGAGCCAAAAGCTATAAATAGAACTTCATGTATTCTATTTCCATCCTTTCTCCATCTGCATCCGTGTTGCTAAATAAAATATCTCTGTTCATTAGAATGTTTACTGGTTCTGGTAGAATTATTTTAAGTTCCTCATTTCCAAATTAAATGTGATAAAATCAGTTTCACATACTATGTGTTCAGGAGAGCTAAAAACACACCAGCAGGCACTATGCCCTGTAGTGTCAGGTTTGTGTATACATTTTGTGGCTAGCATTTTGGTATCCATTTCTGTCCCAAATGCTGCAGGGCACATGGAGCTGTTAAAAGTGGCCGAGGGCAGACCGAGTGCAGATGGTATTGGTGCTGTGAGATGAAGAGGATTTTCTGGGTTTACTGCAATCTGCACTGCAGCTAACGGTGGACAGGCGAGACGAGGAACAAGAAAATTGAAAAGCAGGGAAAGATAGAATGATAGCAGGGGAGGAAATAGACAAACAGCAGTGGCGACATAAATGATATCAAGCATGTGTGTACGTAATAAGAACATAAAACATTCTTTTTCTTCTTTTTGTGTGTTTGGCCATTGTTTCCTATACAGCTTTTATTAAATATTCAATATCTTTAACGGTATACGCAAAGTTCACACCTTTCATTGTGCATCCTATTTATATGCGGTGGACGCATATAAACCACTTGAACCCTCTACTCCCATAAGCCTTTTATATTTCTGCTCATCTTGTAATTACCGCTGATAGAATCTCCAGGAAACTAATTCAACTTCCTAATGTGCAAAGTTAACTTGATGAACTGCGAGCAATAATGCGTCTGCGACCTCCATCAGTCACCATTAAAATGGAGAGCTGGTCATTGCATCTAAATGTAGCTTTATTAGCAGTGGAGTTTCTTGAGCAGATTGTGCTTACTGAGCCAGTGAAGAATTATTTACTGTACTTTTACTGTTAGTTACAACATAGAGTAGTGTCCTTACTTCAGTAACAAAACATTTCCTTGACCATTAAAATATTCCTTAATGGTGTCATTATTGGCTCGAACTGAACAGAATGTTTCAACTCATTACACACCGCACCAAATAAAATTGATTTCCTCAAAAACGAGACTTCTTCTTTTTTTCTGTTTAGTGAGTGCAAATCAGTGCATCAACTGGAACAGAAGATCATTTCGCAATTTTTAGAAAAACATTGCAGAGGAATCAACTTTATTGACTGACAAACTCTCAGCATGTGGCCTTCATCAGGGTCGGTACAAAACACCAAACTGTTTTTGTTCAAATACAAAAGCAAGCTACAGAAAAAAAAGAATAAATAAAAATAAAAACAATAATGCATTCAGTCATACGATGCATTCAGTAATGAAGGTGAAACTCCTTGCTCTGTGGTTGAACAAAAAAGCTGTAATATAAATTTTATCAGGAAAAATTTAAGTTTCTGGATATTTTATTTTAAAAAAAATTATTCCTTTCAGGCATGAATGAGATCCATCTATTTGAAATTTTTTGATTGATCTTATTATGGGTTTATTTTGTTGGTTTTCTCACATTTCTTACATAAAAAAACAAATTGGCAATTACACAAATTTCTATTGTTTGAGTTTTTTACTACAGAATAAATTTAGTAGATACATAATTAATTGTATCTTCATTTGCTGTGCACCTTTATGAATCAAGTAACTTAATTTGTGAAGTGAATTTACCTTCAAATTTAAAACTGTTAGGGGACATTTATAAAGATAGGATTTTTGGATATTTGTTCAAATGTTAAAAATTTGAAAAAAATGAGCTCCTCTGTCTTTTCCCTGTGCTTCTCCTGCCATGTGCAGAATTACGCAGCTCCTGATCAGAAACAGCCAATCAGAGCCAGGAGGAGGGTCTTAGCGCTTGTTCAAGCACATGCACAGGAATGATTGACAGTTCTAAGAGCTTTGTCCTGTTTCTGACTGGGTGTTCCTGACCCAGAGCGGCGTATTTCTGCAGATGATAGCAGAACAACTGCAGGCTATCTGAATGACGGTTTTAACAAATATGTAAAAACAAAAAACACATTTTTCTAGAGCTACTGCTTCATCTTCAGAGTCTAAACTAAGTTTAAATTTCAAACCTACGGCAGCAATATGCCAGGAATAAAGCACCTGAAAATCATTAAGATATTTATCATAAACTAAAAAAAACATTTTCTTCCTTCTCCTTTTTATATATAACCCACACAACATCAAAAATCCTATTCACCATACGGAACAATCTTCAGCATCTTTCATTTAGACAGCTAAGATGATGAATGTTTTCCTTTCGACAGGTTCAGGCTCAGGCTCCTTTCCACTAATTCCCAAGACTTTGCATTTGTGCGGATCCTGTTGTTGTTGTCAGTAGCTGAAAATATGTCAGAACAAAGCAGTGAAGCTCGGCTGTCTGGCATAATGTACAGTTTGAAGTAGATCAAAAGTGTGTGCTATGTAGGCAAAGCTATTAAAAGCTTCAACTGTCCAATGTTCATGAGACGTGTTCAGACAACACACCACAATGTACAGTGGTGGACTGCTCCGAGTTAGCAAGACCGTGAATAGATGAAAACAATAGGAAATACATTTTGACATGATTTATGTATTTGTTGCTTTTGTCTCTGGATATCTAACAAAGGAATCCAGAGCTGGTTTGATTCTTGAACTTTTGTTCAAATGCAGCACATTGGAAGGACCAGAACATTGAAGGAGGAAAACCTAACAAGCCCATTATACTTATGAATGCTGAATGGTGTGAGTTTCCTGTAACAAAACATGATGTGGTTGCTTCTGCAATTATTCTGGCCATTCAGAATTTGTGACAGAGCCAAACTATCTCTACTTTCACACAGATGAGTTGGAAACATAATTCCTACCAGATCCAATTTGTAATCTTTGAAGCTGGGAAAGACATACAATGAAAGACTTGGAGCTGTAATTGCAGCAAAATGTGTTTATACACAGTATTGATTTAGTGGAGCTGAATAAAAATGGAAGGAATACTTTTTAGCTACTTATTTGTCATTTGTTTCTATTCATTCCACTTTGGAAGATAACTAGTCTGCCCAAGAGCCCCAATCTTCAGTTGTGTTTTACTGTTTTATATAATTATTTAATAGAACCATTTAATGTTTTTCCATTAAAAAAATCTAGAGGTTTTGAAACAGTGATATTTAAGTTGGAAGCAATTCAGTAAAAGAAAAAAAAAAATACACAGAAAACAGGAATATTCCAAGGCTATTTCTTTAAAATAAAATTTTAATATCAAAGTAGAAAATACATGCTGTGGTACATTGCATTGGTTGAAAAAAAAAAAAAGTAAAGTAATAAAAGTATTTTGTTTCAAAGAATGAGTATTATTAACCATGTGTTTGAGTGTATGAGGAAAAATGGTGATATGAATCTTAAACTCCTAACAAAATGTTTGCATGCTTGTTACACCTACGCCTCAAAGTTCATGTTTTATCTCTGATAAGGAAGCACGTATAACCTTGGAGTTACAGAAGCAGCTGGACCACAGTACTCCTGCAGAAGTGATAGATGGCAAAACAGTCAGCTTTTTTTAAAAAAAACAAAGGCAGCATTTAAGCTTCTAGCTGCCCACTGCTCTGTTTTATCATCTGTGGCATAAATCTCAGTAAAGGCGTAAATAGTTTCTCCTAAGAGGGAAGGGAAGGGTTATTTGTTTCACTTTGTAGACCGTCTGCTGTAGAGGAGAGGTGGGAATTTTTTTTTGAGTGTAGGGGAGGTTCTGGAGGCAGATAAAACCCTCAGAGCATCGGATGGAGACCGATGTGGGACAGTGACGTCCCATGTCATTCATTTTGGCAAACATGGAGTGTCGTAGTTAAAGCTTTTGAAAGAAAGACTGACTTTAAATATTTATTTTCTGGTAAATGTGGTCTTTACCAGTAAAATATTAGGTACAATTTCTCAGATCAAGCGTGTCACTTTTTTATCGCCCCATTGAGCAGGGATTCTCTTTGTTTCTCTGACAGAACACAGACCGGAAGACAAATAGGTAGCTGGGGATTGGGTCAACCACAACAACAGCTGCTCATGTCTGGACGCTGTTACATTAGACAGCGGGATTTCCACCCCCCCCATCTGAAAACATGTTGTATGCTTGTAGTAGGCACATAAAATATTTGTTCTACACCAGACATCACAGATTTCTGTTCTGTGTTATCTTAAGATTTATGCGTAACGTCTTGCATCTGTTCCAAATTCAGAACAGATACAAGTTAATATACAAATACAAAGAGCCGGATAGTATTGAGTCTACATGAAAGCAGGTAATCAATACCCATTTGACTTGTCTGCTAACCACTGCCATGTTATACCATCACTTAATCTTTTTCTTTTTCTCCAGTAAGCAGGTTTAAACCATAAACAATCCCAGTAATCAGTTTGCTGTACTGACGAGAGTATTTGGCCCAGCTAACCTCACATAGTTATCAATTTAATTCAGATTATTTATACAGCACCATTTCACAGTAAATCTTGTCTTGGATTCATTCTTTTAAAAAAATAATTCTAGCCTTTTTTTTCAATTAAAGGGAAATATTTATTTAGATTTGTGTGTGAGGGGCAGCTGCTCTTTAAATTTGTATGTCTTTAGCATTTTTATATTAGCATTCAATGGTTAGCATGAGTAGATGTGAACTGCAGCCGTATCAGCAGTTTGTCAAACTTCACATTGAATGAGACAAACTCCCAACATGTCTAAATCCTTCATGTTCCATGACAGATACAATATTATTACTCCAAAAAGACAAAGCAGAACTGCTTTGCTGTACTTAACTCACCTTTGCTCTGATCAACTTAAGTTTTAATCACTGTTTCCTGTTTATTCGCATCTCATGCCAAGCTTTATTTTCAAACACCTCACTGATGCTGAAAATGGCTAAATCTGAATCTCTTTCACTCTGAAAAGCACTGTTGATAGTTTGACTTGGTGCAATTGGTATTGGTGCATTCACTCATTGGAAAATAATCAGATTTTCCCATTTCAAACAGGCAGAATAAGCACTTGAATGTGTTGTATGTGTGGTTCTTAGGTTTTCAAGATTATGATCACCCTAATAAAGTTCCCATGATTGTATTGCTGCAAGGATTGCTTTATGTAAAGATGTAAAAATGTTGAATAACTGTACATCTATTAGCTGAAATGTCGAATGACATTTGATTTTCTAAAGCAAAAATGTCCTAAGCATTTAGAGAAATATGCTCTGAATGCCCTTCACTTAATATCTGACACTATCTGCTGTTTTTCTACACTATGATTTTGAGTGTGTGTGTCCTTTGATCAGGGTGTGTCTTAACATGTTCATGGGGGGCGGCATAGAGGGAATACCTTGAATGCATACACACACACGCACTCGCCTACACACACAGCACAGATTAACGGGGTAAGCTGCGCCTCTCATCTGGGATAAATGCGGTCAGAAAGAGGAACAGCTGAGCAAACAGCTCCAGCAAGAGGAAGAGAGCAGAGTGAAGAGGGAGAGAGAGAAGCAGGGATGATGGACTATTCATCTCGCCATGGTGCTGTGGATCGGCTGCCGCGTTGGATATGTGTCAGCCCTGAATCTGGAAAAATGGGAACTGGTGGAGGTAATGGCTTAGCATATACATATTCAGCTGCCAGTATGCCTACTTTTGATTGTGCTGATGGTCTAAAATAGCAGTGGCAAACTACTTTTGACAAAAAAAGGGAAATGATTCGAAGTGCTGGAATGAACCTTTGTTTTTTATATCGAAGTAAAGGCAGACAACTGTTCAGTCCACTGCTACTTTTTAAAGCAGCCCATCTTAATTTTTGATTTGGTTTGTTTGTATGCAATTCTTTACAGGACATCATATCTGTTTGGTGTGAAACACCAAACAGATATGGTGAGAGGGGCGAGTTTTGTGTTTTACTGAACAGAAGCAAACTTCTGGGTAGCTTAGAAATTCATATGACCAGATCCAGTGTGAGATTTATGTCCAAAGTGACTGAATTAGTGAGCATGATGCGGTCAGGTTTTATCAGGAGTGTTTAACCTGTGTGTGATTTTCTTCAAGCCACACTCCCAGCGAGAGTCACAGCTGCAGGTTAGGGCACCGGTTTCTTTTCCTGTGCACAACATGCAAAACTGTGATGTAGGCTGCCCACGTTTGTTTTATTATTAGCATCTCATGTCAAAACCGGGAGGAAACAGAATAATGTTTTCCCAGAACTTCTGCAGAACAAGATGTGATGTGATTTTAGAAAAGACTACAGGTGTGTGTTGACAAAGTATCTGTCTCTGTTCAGAAAAAAAAATGAATAGGAAATGTTGCGTCTTTCAGAATATCATTGGTGATTGAGTTCAATGGGGTGTAAAACTGATTAAATGAAGTGTGTTTTACTGAACTGTAAAGCTACAGTTTGTCTGAGCATAGACAGTTGAAGCCTGATGTTTACATACTGTGTACACTGTTTAGCTGGAGACCCACATGCAAAAGAGGTTTAACAGCTCTGCTGTAAAATATATAATTGAAATACAATAAATGATCAGGAAATATACACATTACTCTGGACTCTAGCAATTCATACAAATCTTAAAACGGATAAGAGGGACTCATTTGTGCTGCATACCGTATGCAGTTCGGGTTGGAGAATAAAAAGATGTGCAAAAATCCTCTTATGTTCCTAGGGTCTTCAAGGATTGTCATTTTCTACACCCACTTTGCTGCCCAATTTAATTTGCTTGTGTTGAATTAGACCACCTTTTCAGTTTTGCTACAAGCTTTAGGAGTTACCAAGCGAAAAATTAACTGTTATTGCACTGTTTCATTTTTGGCACGTTGACATTTCTGCAGCAGGATCACTGAACAGACTGCTATGCATAATTACACTGCCAAAAACAAGCCAATAAAAGATGCTCCTGCAAGTTGTTGCTCCAAGTGCAAGAAGACTCAGACTATGCAATTTATTATACCAACACATATACTTTTACCTTTGTAAGTAAGCTAAAAAAAATGCTGCCTTATTTAGTGTTTAATTGTAGGCCTCTTCTGCCTTCAATTGTTGGCATTGAACCTTTCATGTCTTTTGCTTTTGTTGGAAGACACCCCAATTGAAGTCTTTATTTTTCTAAAGCCTGGCAAAGGTAAACCTGAAAGACAAGAAGAAAAGACATTAAGCTTAATTTGACCTTTTTTTTTAAACAATTTTCATTAAAGTGATATAAAGGATTTAATGGTCAAAACTTTACATATGTGCAACCTATTGTCCAGGAAAGACTATTATGAACTACATTCTTTCTTCTGTCACAAGCTGAGCATAGAATCTATGAGTACAGAAATCAGAATAGTTGACCATGAGAGAAGGTCCTAGCTCAAGGTTCAGGTCTAAAACAGAAGAACCTTGTTCATGGATGACACTGGAAAATCTGCCTAGCAAAGCAAAGACCTATGGCAAAATGTTAGTCATAACAAAATATGAAGTACAGAATTTGTCTGACCAAAGTATGAGCTTCATTATAAAGCCAGTATGACTTATTGGTAACATCCTCTGGCCTCTGGAAAAAAAATAATAAAAAAAAACGTCTTTCTAAAAAGGTATATTTTCAAAAATGTAGGTAGAGTATGGCATGCAAATCCAACCTTCTCTACCTTCCTCTCAGCAGACTGGAGGAAGAGTTCAAGGTTTCCATCAAATAAAATACTTTCTTTTCCCAAAGCCTTTCTGCAGGTGGTCAGTATGGGAATTCTTCTCCAGGTAATGAGGATGTAAACAGCTCAGTAAGGGCCGTAGCTGACAGTCTCAACAGAAACACAATGGTTTAATGGGCATAGTGGCAGCCAGTTGTTATGAGGTGGAAGCCATCAGACAACCAAGAAAGAGCCAGGTTCATTGCATAGACGGAAACCATCTTGTCTTGGAGGAAGTATCGGGCTAGCATCAGGAAGAACAATCAACTGCTAAGCATCCAGCACCAAGCCAGGATGGCTAGAATGAGGTTTGAGAAATAATAAGTTGACCAAGATTAAAACCTGGTCAGATGGTGAACCAAAATTTTAAAAAGCCAAAAAGAGTAAAATGTCTTAAGAGAATCAGTTAAACTTGGTCTTGTCTAGCTGGATTGTATAAATTAAGGTTTTGAAGTTGCAAAATTAAAAACAAACAACCAACAAAAACACAGTCTTCTTGTCTAATTTTATGGCTTTTTAATGCCACATTCATTAAACTAGTCACAGAGTTTCTGCCTATTGGAGCCTAAGCTTAAACATGTAATTTTTTGGAAAATAACAAAGTGTTGTCCTGTTGTGTCACAGCATTGTCACAGAATATTGTGCCAGATGATGACTGTAGCAAATAGCCTTCACTTATTTAGAACTTCTGAACAGATGGTTTCCTCGGCGCTGCAGATGAGAGGAAGCTGAAGGTGTGTGAGCACAGATGGTTGTCCATACCTGCTTCAACATATGCATGTGCTTTAGTATTTGTCTTCTGGTGTGAGTGTGTGAATGAATGTATGTTTCTGCAGTGCTATACAACCCTGTGTCCTTATCCTGTGACAGCGGCAATCCTTTTTTTTTTTCCCCCCCTCCTGTTGGCACCTTTCCAGATTGGGGTTGGAGCTGATGGTGGTTATCAAATTCCCACAGGTTCACTGTCAGTCTCTTTACTATTCATGTCCGTTATATAAGCTTCCTGCTTCCATCTCCAGGGGTTCTTCCTGTTAAATCAAGGTTAAATCAAATCATTTGCTGTGTCCAAATGATTAGGCCTCACCAAATTTTTAATTATCTTGAGCAGCAGAGAGCTGATAAAAGAAATGGGGGATAGAATGGTCGCCCGAGGAACGGGGATCTTTGATATATTGCTGTGGTTGAGTACTTGAGACATGATTATGTAAAGTTCCTAAATAAGGGCTTAAATTTTAATTTAAAAATCAGTGGTTTAAATTTTATCCATCAAATACAGTACCTTGTATTTACACCCCTTTGTAGATCTACAAGGCCCTTTGCTGCATAGGTGGGATCTATTTACTCACTGGATGACTTTTGCTCTAGATTTTATTTAGGTCTACCAAAGAAAAGGGGGCAGAACAATGAATCCACACCACATTTTTCAGATATTTATTCTGAAAAAGTCTTTTCGTTTAACTTCAGTTACATACTACTTTGAGTTAACCATTGCTTAGCATCTCCGTCAAATACATTGAAGTTTGTGGCTGTAATATGACAAAATGTGAAACAAATAAAGAATATTGTTTTCTTTTTAAAATAAAAGACATTTGTAGAAATCTACAAAGATATATGATATTCTCCCAAAACACTTTGCAGAAGGTGATTCGAAAATAATTTTGCCATCTACTTCAAAGGATAAATTAAAAGTGCTTTTTCTCCTGGTAACATATCAAATAATTCAATTGAAATGTAACACTAGCTGCTGAGCTTTACTTCCATTCCTCTGGCAGAAAATGGCTCAATCTATTTTAGATGAGACATCAAAGATTAGATTTCCGCAGATTTGCTATTCTGGGAGCAAAATGGCCTCTGCAGTGAAACAGGCATCTGATGGGAAATGCTCCCATAGCCCTGGGTCACTCTAACTTTTGGCCCTGTTGACATGCGGATATGGGGCAAGTTTCTCCAGCTGTCCATTGTTAGTGGGATGCAAGAATGCAGTGGGCATCAAGTCACATACTCACTTGTGCTGTTTACTCCAATCTGTGAAAATTGACAGACTTTAGCCAGATTCTTAGTGGTGAGCCTAATCTGCCGACACTCATCTTTACCACATAATCTCAAGAATCTTCTGTAATCCACAGATGTCAGGAGTCTTTGTCAATAAGCCTCTGTGCGTGTGTGTGTGCGCTTAAGTCTGACTATGTAAGAAGGATTCCTTTCTTTGCCATGTCCCTCCGGCACTCTTTACTCCCTTCAGCACTGATTACGAGTGTACAATTGGGTGTGACAAGCGCCCCATGAGTTACATGTATTATTTAGCCAAGGGTAAGGTGGCAGGTGCTTGAGTGGTTATGCCAAGACGAGATCCTTGCAGGGGTCACAAGTCCACCACTTAATGTTTTTTTTTTTGTTTTGTTTTGTTTTTTTAATAGAGGTTCTTGGAACTCCCTTACAATTGGTTAGTGATTGTAGAAAATTATATTTCCATTCCTAGAAAGACTGTTTGAAAAGAGCTATACAACAGGTACTACAAGTATGTCTGAAATAATTCATAGTCCTGGCAAATTCACCTTTATTTCTTTTCTTTTATTTCTTTCTCTCTCAATATGTAACAATATGCATAGTACTGTATAGAGAAAAGGAAAAGAAAATTAAGAAAAAGACACACACAATGATTGGTGAACACAAAGTATCAACATCTCCAAAACCAAGGAGATACTTCTACAAAAACTCAGATGTACTGCATCCCCTGGTCATTATGTCTGCTGTCTATAGACAGTAGACAGTAAGTTCCAGAGACCATCACATCCTCTGATCTTAAATGGAGGGATAAAGTCAGGCATATTTTTAAGGAGGCTGCTCTTTTTAAGGTAGCTTAAGTTCTTCAGCTGATGACAAGACGTCAATCAACACGGTTGTAAGAGCAGCATCTAAGCTCATGGAACATGAATTCCTTACCATTAATGACCCATATAACACCATCCTTCTTAATACTGGGCTGAAGACATTGAGCAAACTTCTCACCATGCTAACATCCTTTTTGTCCTTTTGCCATCAGGCAAAAACGTTAAGGAGCTTATTCTCCAGAACCCCTCAATTCTCAATCCTCAAGAAATGAGGACTTTCAATTTTCAACATCCATCCTACTCCTTTTAAGATCTTTGTTGAATGTATCAGCATTTTAATTTTATTTATATTCTTCAATTTATTTTTTTATATCTAGTGCTCTGATAGAATAGGATGACTTGTCTTTGCCTTTGGTTCTTTATATTGCTGTATTGTTATAATGTTTCTATATGTTCTGTCTTTGTCAGTCAGACAATACCATCAATACAACTATGTTGCCATAGTTGTATTACAACATAGTTGTATTGATGGTATTGGAACAAAACACCAAAACAAATCTAGATTTTTTTTATTAAATTGGCAATGAAACATTGACTTGACTGATTTGACTTAGATATTGGTGTGTGCTGTTGAAGTGTATCCTAAAGCACTGCACCTCTTCAATTTCCAGAGGAAGTGCTGGGTTGATGGCTTATGGGCAGATCAAAATAAGTAAGGAAATTAAACATCATTCTAGTGACTCTTCCTAAGTTACTGTGTAAACAACCGGCAAAATAATTTGCCTTCAATTTTCATGCGTTAAGCTGAGTAAAAGACAGAGGAAGGAAGAAAAAAAAAAAGCATGGGATGCTTGTACAACTTTACACCAGCTGAGTCCTCAGCTTGGAATCTAACGTCGCTAATTGCAGTCATTAGCTTGGCTTTAGTTGAGCAGCTCAGCTGTTATGTCGACACGGCCGTGCATGGTGACACATTCTGGTGTATTGTGTAAAATCATCCAGAGCTAACTGGAACACCACAGAGGGCTAGCTGGTGCAATTTGGAGAAGTTAATTAGTCTATTGGATGGAGCTTGTACCCTCCTGAGTATTGCCTTTGCGCGGTGCCCTTTTCTATATACACAGCCAAGCTAATGCCTTTGCCAATTTAAATGTCTGGGTATCTGTTTGTGTGTGCGCGTGAAGAATTGATGGACATGCATACATCTGTTTGTATGTATGCATGCGAAACTCTGGGGGTCCATTTAATGAGGCAGTCATTTGTTTAACCTAATCATGCAGTAGTTTAAGCCACCCACTTCCCCTGGCACTGGAGAGCACCATATTATTAAAAGAATGTGTTTGAATTGCATTAACACGCTAACAGTCTCCCAGCCCAGCTCCCCGTTTCCCTGCTTTCCTCATTCACATGCTAAAATGGTCCATCAATATCCAGCTGTCCATACACCAGCCAAGCATTAGCAGTGCCAGTGTCTGGGATGCACCAGTCTGCTGTCAGCTCACAGTCTTTTGGGTCCATGTGGTGAAATATGCTCAGCCCTGAAAAGAAGCTGGTGGTGTTTTTTTATTTTTTATTTTTTGGTCCACAACATTCAACAAGAAGCCAAGTTCTCAGATTTCACGCACAAGCTGTCAAAAGCTGCTTTAAAAAAAAAAATTTAAAAAAAAGAGAGGCGGTAAGTAAGTTTGTACTGAAGCCAGATTCATCTGAAAGGGCTCTTCTCAGCAAAGGGAAAGAAAATACTTGCTCATGATTTATAGCAAATTCAATCAAATTAGTCGTTGTAAGCAGTCCAGATTGAACCACCAGTTTGAAACAGTCTGCTGTTTAGCAGTGAAGTGATGAGGTAAGATAATTTCTTGTCTGTCAGAGTTGGAACAGATTTTATGATAGGAGCAACCTGCATTAAAGGTGCCACAATGTTTTAAATAAATGCATTATTAAACAATTATTTACATAAAGGTAAGAGCAAAATTATTCATACTTTGACCATTTGGGATTTAATGTAATCTATCAATTTGAACAACATGTGTCTTCTGATTTGAAAAATTATGTTTTGGAGTGCACCAGCCAGAGTCCAAACTCATATCTGATAGAGAACCCAACAAATTTGAGCTTATTGTATATTACCGGGCAACTGGGAACTATTTAGATGGAGTTTTATTTGTTAACCTGCAAATTACATGGATAAACCCATTCAATAGTCAACACTCCTTCTTGCCTTTACAGACAGCATATCAGGCCTCAGGTTATAACAAATATCACTTTTGTTGTCTAAAAATAGACCAGATGTCCCTGATCACAGAAAGAGTTTCAGCTCTCGTTGGTTTGAAGTGAAAATATAGAAAACTAACTTTAAAAAAAACAAACTCTTTTTTTACCTGATATGAACTGGAGTGACCACCTCTAATTAAAAAGATAAACACGTAGGGTTCTTACTGCTAGTTTCTCTTCGAGAAGTAATTTAGTTTTCTCTCTTCTGTGAGTCTCATATTTTTAAAGTAGGTGCTAAATGTGCTTGAGGGAGTTCATTTGCAAATTAGTGTCTGAGTGTAACAAATATCTTAATCAGATTACACAACGGAGGCACAGACATCAGAAGGCTGCAGGATTTAGGATGAGGTCAACTGTTTTAGACTTCGCCTGCTTAATAATTACTACTAAATTTGATATGTTTTTGTAGAAGTTTGAAATGCAAGTTAATTTTTTATCCTTGATTTTCCTAGTTTTGCCATACTTTATCTGACAAGTTGAACAAGGAAAGACGAAACCTGCTAGAAAGTTGTTTATATGCAAATGTGGGTTTTCAGGGATGCTAGGTGAAAGCCACTCTGATTCTTAAATCTCTTTTTAATTCTAGTCAGCATTATTGTAGTGATCATGTTATATTTTCTGAAAATGGAAAAACCTTTAGAACACTCCAGACAGGATTGTTGAACAGTGGCATATTCCTATGTGCTATAGTACTCTAATCACTCCCATCACTATGTAGATCTAAGGCAAAGACTGAATTACTACAACAGTATTTGACCGCAGAGCGTAACACAGGACATGGGGATAAGCTATGGTTTCTGTTTGAGTTATTAAAGTTAGTTTTTTGTTTTTCTAGCAGAAGACCACTCACTCAGCAATAACTGAGAGTAAGCTTAAGATTTCTTCCAGACAAGTAATCTCAATGAATAAGCTGTTTTTATGATCCGTTGTTAGTTTTAGAGGCCTCTGGGTAGAAGGCTATAGTTGGTATATGTGCATTTTTACAACCAGCTCCTTGCTAAACAAAACAAAACATCCAAAACAAGAAGGAAACAGATCAATACCTGTAATTGCTGTCTCACTTTGTTTGATATTCATATTCACAGCTTGATGTTGCCTTGGACTCTTTTCACTGTTCTCTATCCTTGAGAACTTGCAGCTCTGTGTCTGACATCAGAAGCTGTCCATCTTCTGTCTGATACAATAAAAATAGAACATCCCAGTGCTGGATAAACAGTCCTTTAAATTCTCAGGTACTGGAAAAAAGATAAGTGGTCAAATCTCACTCCCTCACCTCACCTCCTTCTGTCTCTGTTGGCCTCATGAACATCTTGCTGCTGTATAATGATGATTATATGTATAAAAATCATCAGAAGAAAACCTCCATAAAAAGACTTCCAGCGGTCTTCACCCTGCATCATTTATGCTTTTGTTAGACAAGATTTGATCACTCAAAAAACTTTGAGTCCTTGTATCTTTTGATGTAGACCATTATCAATTTTCTTACATTTATGAATCAATTGCTTGTCAGTTGAGTGGACTTTATCTGCCCTTGATCCCCTTATGTGATACAGCTTTAAGGAGTCTAAAGCTCCTTGTCACATGATGAGAGAGAGAGCAGTGATTAAAAGGTGGTTTATTGACAATCAGTATTGTCACTGCTATATTCATCAATAATGTAAATAATGTCTATTTCCATAGTATGGCACATCCAGAAAAAAATATTAAAAGAAACTTAAAAAAGGCTATGCTTATTGGATAATGAGCAAGGGCTTCCATTCACGCCATCGCCATAGCAACATAATACTGGTGACAAAAGAACAAAAGAGAAAGAAATAAGAAAAGAAAGTCAATAAACCAGAGCTGGAACACAGATACTCGCTTCAAATTCGCTCTTCAAGCATAATGGCAGGTACCTTAGATGGGTGTCTTGCTGTTCTCAGGGCACTTCACAGTGATGCATAATACCAGACAAGCATTTTCTTCTACTCTTATGAGACATGAAAAGCATTTTTATAGTCAGTTGATTCTTAGTATTGCCCCCTGGGAGGAGGAGAGCCCAACTTTAATGTATGGAAAATGTAAAACTGCTGTCAGTCTCAACAGGAAACACAAAAGGCCTTTCAGGTAAAGAACCTTTAAAATGGCAGGAACAGTTTATAAGTGCCCACATTGCACATCCTACAAAGTGTGTCTGTGTTATTTCCTAAAAGTTCAAACATATATGGATATATATTTGTTAGTGTTAAGTTGATGTATTATTGTAAAACTAAATGTTTTAGTCTTCCAGCATTTAAAGTGAAAGTGATGCGAGAAAGAAGAGCATCTGGCCATTTATTTCTAATTGAAATGAATATTAATGCTTGGGGCTTGGAGGCCAGATGAGTCATACAATTGCCGTTGCTCGTTCCTTTGGGATCCAAACTGTCCCGTCAAGCTGAGGGCCAAATCGATGACTCTGATTCGGACTG
This sequence comes from Alfaro cultratus, assembly GCA_903066825.1. Classification (NCBI taxonomy): domain Eukaryota; kingdom Metazoa; phylum Chordata; class Actinopteri; order Cyprinodontiformes; family Poeciliidae; genus Alfaro; species Alfaro cultratus. The sequence continues at coordinate 74,499 of CAEFZX010014215.1, read as the reverse complement.
CAGCTGAGGCTTCTCTGCAAATATCATTTCCTCCACTACAGGGGACAATGGCTCCCTTATTGAAGTAAACGAGAGCCCATTGGAATGGCTGCAAGGGGCAGGAGGACGAGGAGGAACTCGCATTTCATTATAACTTCAGCAGCTAGTTTGCGATGAATACTGTTAGTTTTCAGTTACCTTTGTTGATGCTCTATGATGTAAAATCTTAATTGTTTTGTTGTACTAATTGGTACTTCAAACAGTTTGGAAATTTGTCATTGCAGGGTTTCCTTTTTTCGCCTTTAAAATGCTTTAGTGTACGTTTTGGGATTCTTTTTTCACCCATTTTAGGTAAACAATATATGAAAAGCCTTCAAGTAAATTTCCAATTGTCATAATATATTTCCACACTTAAAATTTAGAAAGATCCCACCATATGGTGGGTTATATTATTGTGTGTAGCAAACTTTTTTTCACTTTTCTTTGACCAAACTATCCTTCATATTGTAGCTGTAGTATAATTTGCTTTACTTTTATATATTTTTTTAACCTTACTTGTGGCTTCCACTCATAAATCCATTGTTCATTTACCCTTTGCTATTTCTCAGCATATTTCTGTGAACTATTGTTGTCAAGACAAAGATGCATGCTGGGAAATGTTGTGATATTTAACGTGGATCTTCAGTTGTACTTTGATTTTGAGTATTGAGTCCTTTGACTATGTACTGTTGCGCTGATATTTCAGTGTATCAGATTGAAAAGTGGTGATGTGTGCTAGACTAATGAATGTTTTTGTTTGTCAAAAAATAAGGTTTTTAGAAGTGTAAATGAAGCGTCTCTAAGCATTATGATTGCCAGGAAGATGGATGCAGAGTGTCCAAGAAATCCATATAAGATGCATTGCCATTAGTAATATTTTGATATTGATCCTTTTAGCAGTTCTCTTAAGCACAGCTGTCAAGTCCAGTTCTGTCTGTTGAAATGTGTGTACCTGTGATGGTTAGCATGACTCTGAAGACATTGATCCTTTCATGTTGTATTGATCTACAGTGGCCACAGGAAATGAATCTGCCGTAGTACACTGGTCTTAAGATTGTATTATTTCAACAAAGAAAGCATAGCAAACATAAAAGATGGCGTTAGGTGTTATTAATGATAACTCATATCCAGAGGTTTTCGAATCCACCATATCATCAGTTTCACAACTGCTTCTTCTTCCTCATTGCTGTATTTCTCCAGAAGAAACTGTTGTCATTATTACCTAAAACAATTTCTTGTTCAGATTTGCTGCCTAATAAATTTGCAAATTAAATGCAAACAAGTAACGAGATATTACAATCTCCTGTTTAAATGGTGGACTTCAATAAATAAACTGCTGTAATACTGAATCATATATAAGATAAGATACAGTCTTGTCATTGTCACAAGAACAACAAAATTTAAAAAGTGCCATCAGTCAGTGCATATGCTTAAAACAAAACAAGCTACAGAAAGGTTTGATTTCCTGCATTAATAATCCAAAAAGTGCTGTGTTTGCTCATAAACACACAGCTACATAATGTTACAAGGCAGCAAAACAGTGTTCGGTCAGAGCAAAGTAATAATGTGTAATACAGAGGCTTTGTATTCAAGTCTGCTTCTAACCTTGGAAATGAGAGCGGGGTTTTGTTTTAAGAAGGACATTTCCTGTTGTTGAGCTGCTTTGTTAAAGCAATGCATTACAACCTCTACTGTGTTGTTGCTGGTTCTTTGTTGGTTTTGTGTGCTTTTTTTTTTAATTGTTTTTGTTTTTTTAAATGTTTCATTTATTTACCTGTAGCACAATATAACATTTAATAGCATTAAGCAAAGTAGAAAATATATTTCTTCCTGTTTCTCCAGGCAGCTGTCAGCATCACAATATTGAATATTCTGCTTTCTTCACAATGCAAAGAGAAGGTTTGAATGACTTGTTTAGCTTGTTGTTGTATTGTATTTCCATCTTTTATCCTCTTTCTCTTTTGTTTTGTTTTTTTTGTTTTCTTCAGTTGTGAATGTGAAGGTTATTAATGTCTTTTTAGCTCATGTGTGCTGTTCTGAATTGTTTGGAGACTTGCTTTTTGGTCCTATTGTTCAACACCATTGTTCGTGTTTGCTTCTTAAATGTGTAGTTGGATAAATCCAAGGTTCCCTCCAATTTTACTAGATACATAACCTTTAGAACCAAATGAATCATTGAACCAGTGATTTTACAGTCTCATCCATAACCCTGCAGTCAGCTCTGTCGTACTTTTGGAACTCGCTTTGCTGCTTCTCTTCTCCACTTTTTACCCAAGAGATTCTACGCTGCTCAAACTTGACCCTCTCTGAAATGTTAGTCCCCTACTGAGGAGAAGACAGGATTATTTCAGGTCAGCCATGAATTTTTGACCTCTGTTCATCTTTGCTTTTTGTCCAGAAGATTGCACATTGCCATGGCTAAGTTAGTTCTATTACACAACAGATTCTCAATCTTTGGTGACGCTTTAATATGACTAAATGGTTCTTTCTTTCACCATACTTACTAATCAAACTCTTACTTTCCTGGATACTTGTTGATGTTTTAGTCATTCATTAACTCTCAGATTATTCTTCCAAGATTCATTATGTATGTTCTGTTCTTGCTGAAATTTGTCATTCAACTTTTGTTAGAAGTCTTTTTGGTATTTTTTGTTTTACTTCAGACATTGCAGCTTGCCTAATTTTTCACAAACCACAAAATGTTTTTCCTCATTTATTGTGTTGGTTCAAACAATGTAACTTTAAGTCTATAGTCATTTAAATTCAATTTCATGTTATTTAGTATCGACTGGGTTTAAAGGCAATGGAATGAGAGGGATGCATTGTGTTGTCTTAGCTTGGGCTTAAAGTGTATCTTAACAATAGTCTAGTTGAACAATGTAGCAGAACAGTGATTCTGAATATTACCAAGTACAACCCTAGGGAATTCACTTAATATGATTCTGATGTGGGCTTGATGTGATTACTCAGCATGCCATGCTTTTAAAACCTGTTGCCTTGTGTTATTGTGGGTGGGAGATTATTGGATTTTGATGTCAAAACTAATGATAAACATTACATGTCAAAAATTCAACTTTCTGATTTTTCTGACTCGGAACAGATCTCCTGCAGTCCTGTGATGTGTTAAAAGTTTTTAACTGGGCTTCTCTCTTCTGTTATTCCACCCACTATGTAGAGCACCAGTATCGCTGGTGGAGAAACAGCCACAGCATGATACTACCCCTGCCATGATGATGCAAAAGTGTTGGACTATTTTTTTTAAAGCAAATGTGAAAACAAAATGCCATTAACATTTTTTTAAACATTACCAGTCATGTAGTTTTATGTAGCAAAAACAAAGGTAAAAATCATTAGAACTAAAACTATCGCCTCACCTCTGAGATGCACTCAAAACAGGAAAACTTCTTGTTTCCTGATACAACAAACCACCCTGACCATTGGAACCCAAAACCTTAAGTTGAAAGGCCAAAACTTGTCACCGTGTTTATTGACTTTATGCTTAGAAAAGTGATTAAAATTTTTAATCTGTCCCAAAATAGTCTTTCCATCCTTTACTGAGAAGATAAGAGGCATTGATGTGCATTTGGTTTAAAGTCTTTTAATCTTCTCGAGAGCAAGAATCTGTTTTGCATTTGTCAAATCAATGGCATAATGGGTCTTTGCAGCTGGATAGGCTAGGTTGTCTGAATATCCTTCTGCTCTGTTCGCTTATGAATCAGTTTGAGGGCACTTACATCACATCCGCTGACACTCGCTCATGTTATTTATAGTTGATAGGGGGAATCATTAGCATTCTACGGCTTGTGTCATTGTAGATCACTGATTTAAGTGTTGTGATGCTCCCTGACAGCTTCAGGATATGTCGCTGTGCGAGGAGTCTTCTGAGGTGTTTCGTTTGGCAGTCTTTATTTGATTTAAGGTAATTGCTGATTTGAGTGGCTTTCTGGGACGAGGAGAGACGCACACACTCTTTCTCATGTGGTCACCTGTTTGATCTAAATAGACATGAGGTGGATCTGAATTTTTTTTTTTTTTTTTGCACAAAAGAAACATCAAAAAGTGAAAAGGAGAAATGTGTTACATTAAAATAAAGCATTATAACGACGTCTTGATGTTTTAACATCTTTAACAAGTTATGGTTATTTTCTTAATGAAATGCACAAAGAAAGTCCTTTACATGATGTTACACTTCAGAACTTTAAGTACCCAGACATATGTATAATCTATGAAACTCCAAATGAAGAGGTATTATTATTTGTTTTCCCCTTTTGAGTTACTTTTTGTTCTAGTATCAAAGTCCTTCAATAATTCATAGATTTAAGGTAGAATTTATTTGACAATGTAAATTATAAGAAGATATCTAACTTGTAAAGAAAGCCTATTATTTACTTAAAACAGTGTATCTACATTCTCCAAAACAAGGCAGATGTGGGACAGTGTGAGGAGGATGTGAGGAAAAGATAATGAAGAAAACCTTAGTTGCCAAAAACTGCTGACTTGTTGTGCAAGTACTTAAGGTGAAGGACAGCTCAGAGTGACAGACAGTGATTCATGGAGGGGGCACCTCACTTTAGAAGAGTGCACAGAAAGCCAAAGACGTGGTGGGAGAAAATCAGAGCTATAAAGGAAGCCAGTTTCAAAGTAACACTTTGACTGAGGGTGAGACAAACCTAAAAGGAGAGAAATCTTAAGAAAGATGTGCTGTAGGATGTGTCTGTATATTTTCTTTTAACCAAACCACAGAAGGATTCTAGATGCCGGCCACATCTTAAGCTTCTTTACAAAAAATATGTTCTCCTGTTTTTACTAGTGGCAACTCCTTTTGCTTCCTGAGCCGTACAGTACACAGAATGACACTGGAGAGATGTTCCCAGAGAGAGTATGAATGGCGTCTGTGAGTGGCAAAACATGAGTTATGAGTTATGAGTACACATACATGGAAGACAGAAATGTGAAGAGATGGCAGAAGGTCTCTTGTGGTTCTTGATGCAGGTCAGCACTGTGTCAACACTGTGGGTTTACTCAGGTGATATATTTAGGGCTACCAACTAGGACACAGGTGTCGAGGCTGTAGAAAACAGACGTGTGCTACTAAAGGAGAGTCGTAATGATCGAAAGCCCCAAGAGGGTAGTGTGCTTCTCCTTTAACCTTTGCTGCTTATGTCCCCCAGACCAAAGTCAGGTTTCAGACAAAACCAGATTACAAGTTTCCAAGTGAAACACAGTGAGCTCAAACTAATTGTTATTCAACCTAAGAAATGCTCTAATTTGAACAAGTACAAAATGTACATGAATGCAGACTCCACGCAGTCTGTGTTCATTACACTAAAGATCAGTTGATATTATCGAGACTTTAAAGCTCCCTGCCCTCTGACCTATGGGGTGAGACCTGGCTGTGGGTGGTTTGTGACCTGTACAAATGACCGACTGCTCCATCTTTATGCCTCTGTCAGCTTACCATTCTGCTGTTTTTATCTGCCTGTGTAAAAATGTAGCCATCTATGATGTATTGCTAGATTAGCAGCAATTATAATAAATAAGGGAAAACATTTTTAGCATCTCATCTAGTGTATCTTAGAATTGAGTTCCCAAGATAACATGAGTCTAACTTTATCAATTGACTTGATTGTTATTTACAGAAGAAAGCAAAAAGTAATGTATTATTTACAATTCAAAAAAATAAACCTCATTTATTAATGTTGGATAATGCCTTAGGCCTTTAAGGTGCATTTTATTTCTCAGAGAGAAAGTCCTGACATGTAAAAGTGGAAATATTTCTGTCAAATATTAAGATCTGATTCTAAAGGCAATTGATATTTTTCTCTATTGAAGTAACTATGACCTCTTGTGTTTTTAGCAGCATTGAGTCAAATAAGTGTGGAAAGGTAGCAGCCTGAAAATGACAGTTGTAGAGCATCGAGAGGACAAAAAGAAAACAAGTCACTTGGTTGAGGTCAGGAAGTTGCCAGTGTCAGGGCTTAAAGAAGCCACATCGCAGCCTTTCTATCTGCTGCTGCTGTTTACACAAAACATTGTGTTTTGTTGGTGGCAGGCAGAAAGACATGTTAACAGAGAGTAAGCACTGCACTTAACAACTCCCTCCACTTCTTTACCTAGAAGCTCCTCGCAGTGACAGCTTATATCACCATGTTTGCTGCTGGAGTTTTCTGCTGCAGTACACAAGCTGTAAATGTGTGAAGGCCAATCTTAGGGTATGGAGAATTGAGGGAAAAGCAGGCTGCAGGTGACTGCAATGAAGAGCATTTTGGAGGTTTCTTTAAGAGAACTAGAGATCAAAGAGGGATTTTATCTGAGGTCTTCTGCGGTGTTTAATGCAATCCTGCTTTTCATTTAATAGTCCACTTTCTTCTGTTGTGGTAGCTTGATTTTCTTGGTGGTCATTTTCAAAGCTGTTAGTGACTTTGTGCTGGTAGCAGGAACCTTTGAGATATGAGTCGACAACAGAAGCCAAAGTGTCATTACTGACATTGGGCAGCAGGGAGTATAATTTCCCTTCCAGGATTAATAAAAGCACTGCAGCTTATTCACATTATTCGAAATATACATCTAAAGATGAATATTGCCAATCCATGTCAAATTTTGATAGTATATTCAAAGCAAGCGATTTATGCTATGGATCAAGAAAAAATGTTAGATTTTTTTAGTGCCTCTGCTCACTTACCTTGACTCGTGGATTGTAAGAATGAAGAATATCATATGTGGTGAGCCATGTCTGGCTCAAACCAGCGTGGAAAAGTCTGTTCTGTATTTCAAAACATGAAGCGAAAACCAGTTTAATGTACAATGACAAAGAATGTCATAGATTTGCCTCTGCTGCAGGAAAAGCTCTGTCAATTTGCACTATTTAAGCATCTGGTCTACCTACCTGACAGATCAGTGTGGAATATATGGGTGCAGTAGTTCAAAACTATTAAGAAAGTTCAAAACAAATCAAGTAAACCCTAAAATGAATTTGAATATGAACTGAAATCCAGCGATGGGAATCCAAAACTCATGAAGCATGCTCTAATTTGTGTTTAGAACATTTTCTGCATAAAAATGAAGTGTGATGTTATGCAGCAGGTGCAATGAAAAAGATGACTACATATATAGACCTATGATAATTATCTTTAAATGGTCATATTTTGTAGTTAACCATCCGAGAAGTTAACATGTACATCATCACATGTATGAGTGCACGTTATTAGTTAAAATGTTTTTCTTACTTAAAAAAACACACACAGAAAGAAAACCCATTCAAACAAAATGTTTGCCATATGTATTAAGTACTTTCCTTAACTTTAATATTATATCACAGAAACATATGAGACATGTGCAGAAGAAACGGTCATGGTAACTCCAAAAGAGAGATTTCGTTTTGTAGCAAAAGTCGTAAATGTGTTTAAAACCTGAATCTGCACCTGTAATTGCAGTGCATTGAAGAAATACCCCGAACCTCACAGCTGCCATCAGCCTTTAGGAAGAAATCCTACATTTAAAATTGAGGTTTTGCATATTTAACACATATTATCCAGTGGATGTGACAATATCAGTGCAAAGTTGTATGTATAGCATTATCACATGGCTATAGAGAGTGTAGGTGGTTCAGAGTGTGAGATTTATTGGCTGGCTTGTAGTTCATTCAGCCCCGTATAGAAGGAAACATTTAGCAGCCACCGAGTTTTCCGATTTGTTCTTTCATGGCACATTGAGCAATGTGGCCACGCTGGTGCCAACCCCAATTGAAACTGTCTCTTAGGAGCTTGTTAGCTTCAGACCTGCAGTGACCCAGACACTCTCAGATTTCCTCTAAAACCTGCTTAAGTTGCCTACTTTTTCTTTTTTTTATTTCATTTTTCAATCACTGAGCATAAAGGCGAGAAAAAAAAACAAAAAAAAAAAACAAAAATTTTTTTCTGGCTTTATTTCCAAGATAGAATGATCTCTGCATGAATAACAATGAAGGTGCTGCTAGTAGTAGTGCTTACACAAGTTTAAATTTTTTTTTTTACAGGTGAGCAAAAGCACTGCTCTTGCATAAATGCTGATTAGGTGCTGGATGCTGCACGTCCCAAACCAACGCCAAGTTCTTCCCGCAGGCCACGAGCGATTCGCTCTATCCCCGATTTACTCATTTACAAATCAATAAAGCTCTGAAACAGGGCTGAAGGATTTCCACCTCACTGCTGCTGGCGCTGAGTGATTTAGTGATGTGTTTTGAAAAAATAAAAAATCTATTGGCTGTGACATGGGCATCTGGAAGATGCTGCAAGGCTACGGCTAAACTTTAAAGCAGCTCTGGATTATTATTTGTGCTAAAGGTAGACAGAGATACGCGTTAAAGCCACCAAGGTGCTCATTGTTCAAATCCAGGAGGACAGTTTTATATATGTGACCCAAATCGTTTGGAGTGTTCATCTTTTTTATGGTTTCAAGTCAAGTCGGCTCATACAGAAGACTTTACTGTACTCCATGGCAAGTGAAAAGAGCCTAAGAGACATATTGACTGTTAAAGCTCAAACCTTAGGTTCTAATGTATTTTTGCTCTTCAATAAAAAATTCTTTTTTTTTTCTTTTTTTGCAATACTCATAATTTGAGAAGTAGAAGCAATGTGTGTAATCTGAACAACCTCTATTGTTCAGTATACCTAATAAAGTTTAATAGTGTTCATGCATCTGCCTTTCAAACACCAACACAAGCATCTAGTTTTCTAGTTCTTTCTCAGTGATCTGCAGGTGAAACACTGTTGGAGTCAAAGGGTTTAAATGGCCTGTTGATTAATTTTAGCTAACTGATCTAAAACTTCACATTTTGTCACTGCGTAGCCACAATTGGGAACTTAGGTGAAAGACGCAGCATAGTGCATATTTGTGAAGAGGAAGAAGAAATTTGATGCATGGCTTTCAAAATATTTTGCAAATAATTGCAATATTCATATATATTTCACCCGTTTTAATGTCATCTCCCGAAATTAAATCCAGTAAAACCACTTGCTTTCAGAAGTTACCTAATTAGTAGATAAGCACAGCAGAGTGTAATTTAATCTCAGTATAAGTTCAGCTGTTCTTTGAATAGTAAGTAAATACAAAAATATTTAGCACTTCTACTGATTCTTACTTCAAAAAACATTAAAAAGAAAATATTGTTTTTCTTTTACAGATATAATGACTAAAAAGATTATGATAATAGTACTAAGTATCATTCTAACCCATCAAATTAAAATATATGTTCATGGCTGCAGTTTGAAGTGATCCTAACAGCTTGACAAGTTATTGTACAGGCAAACGTTGCTTGAAACAAGGTGTGGGCGATATAGAATTAGATTCATATCACGGTATTTTGTGGTACTATTGTGATAACAATAGAAATGAGAGTAAAATAAAGTATGTATTGCTTATTTTTAGGTAAATGTGTGGCTGCGACTGCTTGGTAGAGCATATAGTGCCACAAACACAAGTACTGTTAAAAACATTCCCATTTGAAAAAGATTTCATCAGGAAATCAATAAGCTTGATTTCCTGATGAACTGCACACAATTACTGGATTTAATAAAATGTACTTAGTTATCATTAATTCAAATTTATAGTGACAATGATAAACCATTATGACAATTTATTTACATTAAAAGATAAACTATACAACAAACGCCCACCCCTGTGTGAATGAAGCACATGCTCTTTGGAACATTTATAGGCTTGCTGACAAGAAACAGTGTTGAGTAATTTGTTCCATCATTCATATCTCATATCGTTATCACCATTTGGGATTCTTGTAGCACGACTTTTCTCCAGTTTCAGGCTGAGCTGCTGAGTTATTTAATGATTTTGCTTGATGTGTAGCATCACCACTAAAAGTTTTATGCAGTTGGCAGGCCTTGAAGTGGGGGTAAATGATGCTTTACTGGCAATTTGTTTTGGAGTGAGAGATGTGGTATAAGTAGTGCAGCTTGGGTATCATTATGTTGTGAGAGCTTCACGGAACATTGGTTAACCTGTTTGATTTGTTTGTAGCTCTCTAGTGGAGGAAAAGTGTGTTTTTCTCCTTCTAAGATCAATTTGATGAACAACTTGAGTCAGGATCCATCGATGCATCCATCCATGTGCACAAGAAAAATCTTTAAGTTGACAATTTCCAATGACTTGATTTTTAGCCGATTGTGTTTTTCAGTCTGGAACACCGCCGGCTCAAACTTAGAATACTCAAACCCTTTACATTAAAATATTTTTTTTCTGGGGACTGAAACTACAACACAGAGATCTGGGGAAGTAGGCAAAACAATGTATGAGCAAACTCTAAGGAGATGGGTTCGGGGTCCCGAAGATTTCCCTTCAAAACGAGAGTCTTGGTGTGAAATGGGTGTATCTATTGCAGAACAAAAGCAATAGATACCTAAAGATCTGGGTGAAACATTGTGACAATATTGCCTGAATCTGATAAAAGAGTATTGAGTATTTTTCACTTTGAGGTAAATCTGATAACTAACATGGGCTGAAAAGCCACTCTCCAAGTAATGTCATTTCTCTAAAATCAGCATAAAGAGCTCGATTGCAGTTTGCCAAATGGACACAGGGATAAAGACCTTAATTTTTGAAGACACGTGGTTTGGTCTGATTAAACTAAAATTGTATGGTGTTTCGCTAAAATAACATTAGTGCATTTGGAATGCAACAGGTGAAGCCTGCTGACCTGAGCACGCCATCCCAAAGAATATTATCCAGATAAATATTGAAGCAACATCTCGAGACATAATTTTTGCTTACAAATTTGGCCACAATTGCTTACAAATTGGTTTAAGAAAATCAAATGCAGTGTTTTAGTGGTCAACACAAAGCTCTGATCTCATCGGCAGAAATGAAAAGATGGCCCAAAAGCCAGGCTCAATTACACCAAGTGAATTATGTCAAGAGATATGGGCCAAAATTTCAGCAAATTATTGTGACAAGCTTGTGAAAGGATACCCAAGTGATCAAAATCCTACAATTTGAAAGGTAGTTACACCAAATACTGAACTAATTTTAAGTAAGCAACTGAATTATTGATAACACAGCACTTGTAACACAAAGTGTAACACACACTGTATGACAAGCTCCGGATGCAATTTCCCAGCTCAAGATTCCTCAGTAGTTGCTGGAGCAGCACAACTGCACTTCGGTGAGGAGCTGATCGTTTATGCGTTCATTGTTATAAATAAGCTTGAAAACACCTGGCAAATATCCCAGTGACTCAAGAGCCCAGCCCTCGGTAAACTGGACATCAAATGCCAGAAGTTACAATTAGGGAAGACATTAAACCTGCATGCCGCTAACTGGTCATATAAACAGGATGCTAAATTATTTTAAGATGAGAGACGGTCACACCTAGACTGTTCTAGCAATGAGAATCCAGCTGAGCTAAGCAGAAACACATGAGCTATTTGAATGGAGGAGATTAATTTAAGTTGACAGTTTTTTTTTGTTTGTTTTTTATGCCAATACAAAACTGTAATTATTTATTTATGTAGTTTAGCTGTTTATCAATGTTCTACTGTATAACCCAAAAGATCTTGAGCTTAAGATCATGGCTTGAATCACAGATCATCACGTCCCTATTTAACTGTTGAGATGTGTTTTTTTTTTTTGTTTTTTTTTGCCATTGTTCTATAGCAATAACAATGGCACTGAAAATAACACAGTACAACAATTAATGGCAGATGCATTTAGTGACAACTGCAGTCCAAGTTAGTGTGTGTCTCTGAACTCCTTACTGCCTCTTGACCTATTGCAACATTCTGTGCTGAATTGTCCCAATTCTATTTTGTAAAACAAAAAGTTTTACAAAATATATTAAAGACAAAGAAAATCTAAATGCATGGCACTTTAAAAATTATCTAACACGTATTTCTTCTTGATTTGTGTATTGTGAACAGTGATATTGCGATAACGATAAATTTGCAATATAATCTGCAGCCCTAAAGGCCACTGGGTTCACCACTTCTCCATCAACCCTTTGTAGACAAAATGATGTCACTGACCTTGTTGCTCGTCTGGGGCAATGCTGTGTTGCTTTTTAGTTTGCCTACTGTGCTCAGATGTTTATTTTTTTTTATTCTACAGATCAAGTAGTAAACAGGCCTCACTGTGGCTCATAAAATTTTACATGTTACTGACAAAAATAAAGCAAAAAGAGAAATAGTTTGCTAGTCCAGAAATGTCTGGTTATACTAGAGTGTGTGGCATTATTTCTGAAACATGACTTTTGATATTACTATTTTGTGCTCCTTTCCTCTTTTTCTTATATCAGTTCTAAATCCTGATTATATTTCTGTGAAGTTCAGCGATCTGCTCTGACAGCACAGTAGCTACGATACAAACTCATGCAAATTGTATTTTCATTCTGCTGTTTTCATCCTCAAACAGCATTTAATATAGATACTTTGTCTTTACCCTGGTTCTACATGTTAAAATTCAAACAAGCATATTCAATGAGTGGGCCACCAGGTGCCACTTCAGAAGGCCACTTATAGCAGAGACATAATTAGTTGTACTGCATGTTTTCTGCAATAAGCACACCTCTTTAAGTCTTTGAAAATAATGGCTCAAACATCTTCAACAGAATGCATATTCTGCACACAAACGCGCTTGATGGTCCTCATCTGCTTTTTCTCTGTTTTGTGTCCTATTTCTGAATTTTCTCACATTGCTTCAAAGATTTGTACCTTTTTACATGCCATACTGTTTTGTTTATGAAACACTGGACATGTTTCCTCAGTCCAGGCTTTAACCCTTTCATGCATGAATTATGATCCTTTGTGTCAGGATTGTTTTCCAATTTTTTTTTTATTTTCTTAAGGCATAAAAAAGGTAGGATAAAAAATTTTGTAAAATTTTTTTTATTTATTTTCTTTAGGTGATCAATTGTAATTTTCTCCAAATACAAAATTGTTATTTGAAAAATGCATCAGTAGTATTGTTCTTTAGGGGTTATCTGATGTCACAATGGTTTTTTTTTTACCTGCAAGAGTCGTCTACAGTAGAAGGAGGGACAGGGTCGGTTGGCATGCTTTTTTTGCCTGTCGGCCATATTGGACTTAACAAAAATCATTTCTTGATCATGTATTTTATGATAGTCTGTGTGCATTTATAACATAAAAATCCACAAGAAGCAAAAGAGAATGGCTTTTAGATAGCTGTCCAATGTAGTGACCACTATGCATGAAAGGGTTAAATCACACAAAGGCTTATTAATTCCTGAACTGACATAATCTGGAAAAAATGTAATTGGGAGCATAATTAGTAAATATAACCATTATGTTCAAAGTGCATCGTTCACAGCATGCTTGAATTCCTACAAAATCACATGCAGTTGTTAAGTCCGTTATTGGTTCTTCAACTTATTTATAGCCCATTTTTATTTATTTATTTTATTATGGCAGGCTATTATTTCCCTCTTGCCCATTGAACCATGAGCCATTAACAAAATGGAAAGATTCTTACTCTATTAACTTTTGGTCCACTGGTTTTTATCATTTGACCTTTAAAGATTCCCAACCAGACTTTGATGAACATTATGAGCTAAATATTATGCTTTGGTAAATACCTATGAAGTTTAAAAATAACTACTACTACTACTACTAATAATAATAACTGCTTTTAACTCAAAGTAGAATTGATTCATGGTATTGTTTTTTATGGATTTTAAAATTATTAGTAAAATAATATGTACTTTACTTAACTGGGTGAAGCAGGAGAAAGTTTGTTGCCTAATGTTATGACATCAGATATTCTATACAAAGATTTACCCACTTTAGAAAGGACAACGATTTAACACCAATAAGTTATGTCTTAAAACAAACAATATGCTGAAGAATTGATAAATAATATAAAACAAACATTTGATCACTGAAGCACCAATCTGAATTAGACACTTTCTGATTTTGGTGGATTAGTTTATATATAAATATAAATATATATTAGGAGAAGAAGCAGCATCACACAATGATATGACTTTGGCTTCTTTTATTACTCATCATTAGCATGTTCTATTACACACACGTTAAATGCTTTTAAGTATAACAGAGTAATTCTGCTGGTACCTTCTGAAATCTCATCTTGCTAACTATTTTGCAGCCTAGATGGCTGCAAAAGAACCATTTTGCAACCAAAGGTTCTTCTGGTTGCAAAATGTTCCCTTTTAATACTATGCACCTAATTTCAAAAAACAAACTTAAACAGCTAAATTTAAGTATTTCTTTCATATGGCCTCTACATAGAAGAGAGTTGCTAGAGATTTCCTGTTAGCACTGATCTGTTTACTGACCAGAAGAAAATGGGAATTTAGATTTTACGCCTGTCCAGTCACTAATCGGGGCAGTAAAATCTAAAAACTGTGCGATTCCAAGTATCATCCAGTTTAAAAATGACTTTGTTCCTGTGGCCTGCCAGCTGAGCTCATGGCTAGAGAATAAACCTTCTTTTAATAGTCTCAGGAGCTTAAATTTGCTTCTGCGTAAGAAAAATGTTATTGCCTTCTTTACTCTTGTTGGGCTTGCAAATAAAAATGTGCAACTTCTGTGTATATACCAGAACTCGATCATGGGGGATTAGAGCAGAAAAAAGCTTATAATTGTCTGATTCCAATCATCATTCAGTTGAAATATGACTTAATTTCTGTATTTTGCTTACTCAGATCATGGCTAGAGACCAGATTTTCTTTTTATAGACTCAAGATCCTAAATTTGCTGCTGCACAAAAACATTTTAATGCCGTCTTCACTCCTGTTTGGCTTGCATACACCAGACTTAGATCATGGAGGATTAAAATATTATGCCATTATTTTCCATTCTGAAGACGCACACAGATGTGATTGTCAATGCCAACTACTTTGGGAGGCCTAAGTAACTCTGGGGATCTAGATTTTTTTTAGATAGTTTTTTTTACTGTAGATAATTATGAAAATGACATCACAATCTTCCTCTAATCCTGCATTGCCATTCCTTTAAATGACCATACCATGGCATTCGTTTACTGGACATGAGTATTGTTAAATGTTGAAGACAGACAGGCTGCGTGAACACGTTTGCTTTTTTTGTTTGGAAAAAGTAATTGTCTCCTCGTCTGTGAGGTTCAGTCAGCTTTGACTATTTTCCCATTTCTTTTTCTCACATTTAAAAACGTTTGGAATAGTTACAGAGGAACGGACAAAGAAAGGGCAGACGGAGAGTGTAGCTGAAAGCAAAAAGCTGATGAAAGGAGAGGATGAAGTCACGAAAAGGTCAAGATGGCTTGTTAATCTGGGATGTGGAGGTGGGGAGCAGGGAGCCTTTGGACAGGAGGACGTGGATGCTGATCTACAGTCAGCAAAGAAAGCAAAAGTAATGAGTTCTTATCAGCTGTTGGTGAGATACAGCTTGAAGAGAGCCGAGCGGAGCTTGGAAGAAGGCACTTGTATCGCAACGGATGGTTTAGAAGGAGAGGACGAAGCGAGCTTTGTAGAAACGGAGAAGATTTGTGTGTTTGGGTCTTTTTTGTTCTACAGTAGAAAGCTACTGTAAAGAATAAGTATTATTGATTTGTTTGGATCAGAACACACACACATCTCTGCACACACCTGTGTTAAACAAAAACACAACATTAAGATTTACAGAACACAGTATAGATTTATCACACCATTTAGTCAGAGGAGCAAACAACTATTTTACATATTCACATAAAACATTTATCCTGTTAAGCTCTGAATTGCTTAACTATATTTAGACTTAATCTAATTTAAATTAGATGCAGCAAATTTAGCTTTTAAAATATTCTGATTTAAGTAAATGTGTTCTCATGTTAATAATTTTGATATTGTTGATTTTATCAGCACTACACACAATCTAACAGACTGATCAGAATTAACTTTTCTCTGATTTTTGCAAACCTTTCCTTTAAACTCCTGGCACCAATTATTTCTAACATCTTATATCAATGATTTGTCCACTTACAGACAAACCGGTTTACAGACAAAAAACACTTTCATCACTTGTCTGAGAAGACATAAACACGGCCAGACAGGCACAGAATAAATAGCATGATGATGAGTGTCGGACTGCAGGGGGGGCTTCACTCGGTTTGTGCCTACATACCTTACCACTGCTTGTCAATTTTTGAGATCTTTTTGAAAAATGCACAAATCTCATGTATAATTTCATTTAACCAGTTTAGGCAACAACAAACCAACAACCTTTTCCATCACTGTAAATTAAAAATAGAATAACACTGTAGATCATGGCAGCTGACCTCCAACTCAAATTAATTAACATAGTGCAGATTCATTTTTAATCAAAGCTCAGTCCATTTAGTCACAGATAGATGGCACAAACTTCTCCTTTAAGAACAGGATCATTTAGGAATCCATTAACGTGACAGAAGTATTAATTTCCATTTTCCATTTAAAACATGTGGTATGTACAGTAAGTGGCTTTTAGATGAAATGTCAAACACTGGTTTGATGTAACATTATATAGTAAAGCATGGAGGAGTGCCTGAAAAGAAGAATGTGTGACATTAATGTACTTCGCTATTGTTGGAGCATAAAAACACATCCTCTGAGGCCCTTTTTAAAACATTGCACTTCAGTCATTTTTCAATGGCTTGGAGAGATAATTGGTTCATAAAACTGCTCTTAAAAGTAGTGGAATTGCATGACACTTCCTAAATTTATCCAGAACAAAACCCAAATGCACTTTGAGAGTTGTTTGTAGTTTTAGATATTGTGTTTTAGCTTAATTGCACTTTCATATAATTGATTGAACAGATGAATAGAGCGGCTACAGGCATCTGCCCCCCTCCTCACCATGGACCCGGTGTCTGAACAACATGGAGGCAGAGAAACTGAGTCATTATTAGACCGAGGGCAGCCAGACTAGTTTATTTTGCTAAATTATTATATTTAGCTAAATATTATTGCTGAGGGACGCAAACAGGCCTTCAGACATACAGATAAAAAATTTTAAAAAATTGAAAAAAAAAAGGGGCACTAGGGGCATCAAGGATAAAAGGGGCAGATGCTCAAGCCCCCTTCACCCCTCCCCCTCTGCATGTGCCTGCTATAAACTATTGTTCTTTCAGGCCTCTTTCATAAACCTGAGCAGGCTGAACATCGCTTCTCGGCATATAGAAGTGATATGTTCCTTTTTTTAAAATGACATTCACCAAAAATCCACTTCTCCCCAGTGAAGTCTTGCAAACGGCAGTTCATTGTCTCCTGAGTCGTGTCACCAACTAATAACATCCCAGCCTACACACTTCCTTGAATGGACTGCCTCATAGATTCGGCAGCCTTTCATTATAATATGAACTGACAACGAGGCATCTTGAAATCTGGGACTGGTTAGAGTGGGTGGCTGAACGTTAAGCACTGGCTTCTCTCCGCTCCATTAGTTTCGTTTATCTGCTTGATATTTATAGGGTGCCTTCAATTGGGGTCTCGATGCAGGTGAAGCGCTCAGGAAGGGCCTGTCCTGGCTGGCGGTGATTAATGCATGAATACATGAGCTTTATCTGAAGTCCGGCAGGCTCGAGGAGCAGTAAATGTCTGTACAATTGAAGGCGAATGGCAGGCGCAAGAAAAGTGGAGCATTGTGTCTATCTGCAGATTGCAGACTGCGCCGGGGCACATGGGCAGTGTGGCGACGATTCCAGCCGCAGGGTCTATTCATTTCTTAATCACCTTCCATGACTCATTACGGTCTTCTTTTGTTCCTCCCGCCTCCTTTTCCCTGCACTGCGCCAGCTGATAAAGTATAGTTGGCTCAGGAGAGAGACAAGCCGGGGGAAACCCCATTTAAAGGTGACAGAAGAATGACGGAAAATGTGCCAGAGAAATGGTCAGGTAACGACGAAGGGTATAGAAGCCCAAGAACCCAGGAGATGACAGATTGTAAGGGGAGAGGAACAGGAATGGACAAGACAGAATTGGGAGTAAAACCTCAAATACACATTAACTGATTCTCTCTTTCTTTGTACTACTGGGGTTTTAACATTACGAGCTTTTCACTATGGGGGAATTTGTGTTATAATCACATAGAGATCAGCATGAATTAGACTCGGTCTGAGGCAGCACTTGAACAGAATTTTTAAAACAGCGCAGAAGAGGTAGATTTGAATAATATAAAGTCTCTCGGTAATTTTATGCTGATTTAATGTGTTCTGTCAAAAGTAAGGTAATCCCTGTTGGATGTAACTTTTTCAAAGAGAAAATCATAAATGTTTTTGTTGTGGATCAAAAGAGAGCTTTACATTATTTGCATAGGAACTGAGAGTTTGGTTGTTGTTTATTCAGTGACATGAACAACAACTGATATTTTCCGCTCTACGTTACTGATTCTTAAATGCAAATCTGTAATTTGCACAACTTAATTTGGACAACAATACTGATAAAGCTGAGTAAGTGCATTGTGATGACTTATTAGCCATCAAAATCCCCCTCAACTTTGTGGAATGTTTTGTAGTAGAAAGAAATGTTTTTCTTTAATCATGTTAGAATTCATAATAAAAACAGAAGCCCAGTTCTGAAATCGCCCCCACAGGCTCAGTGAGGTAAGGGCAGCTCGGAGCAGCTTTGTTGTGCTTTATCCTGCTGAGAAGAGGAACAACAGGGAGGTTCCTAGTGCAGAGCATTCATGGTGGTTTTTCCTCCAACAGCGAGGAGTGAATGAAAATGCCCAACTATCAACAATAGAATTGGGACATTTAAAACAGCTTTTTTTTAAAAACAAGCAACAACCATTAGAAGATGAAATGGCAAAACTCTACTCAGTAGACATCTTAACATACTGTGGTTAGATTATCATTTAACAGTTCAGTGTGAATAGGTATTGATATGTTACCGGCTTTGCAATCAGGCCAGTAACATATCAAGCCTACTGAGTTCTCTTCACTGTTTGGATGTGTTAGTTTTCATCATTTTCATACTTTCAGATTTCTGTTTAGCTAAAACAAAAAATTTCTCAATAAGCCCACAAAAATCCCTTCGTATAATTTTTTTTTATACATGAAGAAAATGCTTTTTTTCTTCTCTCATGTAACAAGGTGTGTACCATAATATATTGGACTCTGCATGCTACAGTGGTTCGCAGTTTCTTATGCAGGAACACAATAATTCGCAACTGTTTCTTTGCATTTTAAATTTGCATCTTGCATCTTTAACATAAATGCACGGCATTTGAAACCTCCTTTTGCTCATTTCACTGCTTTACACTTTCTCTAACCTGTGGGTTTTGTCTGTTATTATACACTCTAGTGAAATGTTGGCTTTCTACACTTCTTCAAACACGTGGATAATCGTGGTGTAATACATACTACTGTGTTTAAGACATCAAAGACGGCGTTGAAGGAATTGTTCCCTCATATGAGGATAAGATCCAGTTACAATAAATTGCTATTACAAGCCTACAAGCTTTAAATAATTGCTTTAGTTTGGCGTTTGGCACAAATAACTGCTCATGTCCTCACAGGCAAGTTCCTTTTTGTGTCCTGGTTTGTGTTAGCAATGAACTGCTCACCGATAATAAAGATAATTTTGAACGTTTGATGCTAAGTCATAAAGCTTTACAGATTCTTATTAGGTTTTAGAGAAAACACATAAAAAAGCCAGTTGCATTTATCTCAAACACTTGACACGAATACTGCATTGTAGAAGTGATTTTATCTTCCCCTGCTGATGAATGGATGCCGATTTTTACTACAAGCAATAAACAATGTTTAATTCACACTGTGGTTTCTAAATGGTGTGATTAAGATTGTTTTTGTTTTTTTTGTCCGTATTTGATTTAAGAGACATTAGTCTCAAATTTAAGCCTTTAAAATCAATGAAATGTATACTCTTTAAAAATTAGTAACTAAAAAATGCTTGTTCAAGAAAGGAAAATAATTTTTTTCATTTGAAATTCTAAGGGCATACATTTTGAGACTAAGATTACTTCATTTGCGATGCTGCTCTCACTCAAAACTGCTTTCATTTTCAAAAAGGGTTTTGCTTGCAAACAGACATGAGCTGATCCCACTTAAAACTACAGTTCCACAGTTAAATGTAATGTATCTTTTTTCAAAACTTTTTAAAATCCTGCTCCATGTTCTCAAACCTATCTGCTAGTAAGTAAAGTTTTTGCCCTCATCTATGTTCTCCATGCCAAACTATTGTCCTAGAGAGATTGAACAAAGCAGGCAGAGAAAACTTGAACAATATGCATTCTACAAATCTGAGCATAAGAAGATTTTCTTATTTATGCAGCACAGTAAAGGACGCTTGAAATTGTACTTTTTTTTCTTTACATAATTTTCATTTTGTACAAATCAGAGACACATTCATTTTTGTTTGAGATGAGTTTGAAACAAATGTCGGTCCTGGTAAAGATCAAATTATTCATCAAATTAGAACTTTAGAATTGATGGAGTGTGTGTGCAAATGCTTTATTTATTTATTTATTTTTTTACCATGACTGTTTAACCTTGCCTAGAAGTTTCTTACTTGCACTGAGGTCATTCTCGAGAATTCTTTGGCTTCGTGAAAAACAATATTGTTGGCTTATGAGGAGGAACGGACAGAAATGAGCTGAACGCAGACAGAGGAAATGATGCTCTTATCTGTAATCTTTAACAGATCATCCCCAAACATGATTTATCCAGTGCAAACTAATAAAGGTTTTTGGAAAGCATCAATATCCTTCAAGGTGCAGTGCCTCTTGCAGAGAACCAGTCCAGCAAAATGCATGACATTATTCCGTTTTTTTTGTTGTTTTTTTCCTGCAGCTTTCCAGTATTATTAGCTTCGCATAGAGCCTTTGTCCTACGGTGGCCCTGAGGTGCAAATCACTTCAACATTAACAAAGCACAATTACAAATTCAAAAACACAACATTAACGAAACACAATTACAAATTCAAAAACACAACATTAACGAAACACAATTACAAATTCAAAAACACAATGACATTAATAAAACACAAAACGGAAAGGGTATGTCCCAGTTGGAGACCTGAGAGATCGCTGATTGGACGCTAGTGCTTTTGAACCAGAAGTTATCGCTTGAGGGCGTCGGCCCGTTGTTGCGATACGTTACAGCGTCCGCCATATTGAAAGTGGCTTATCTGCCAGCAAGCTAATACAAGTAAATAGACCGAACTTCGTAAAGCGCCATTCTGCAAAGTATTTTAAGTTAATTAATGTCACTGACGCAATCTCTCACGCAATATTATATATAGGAATGAAAATAAAAAACAAATTAAGGACGTTTCAAACTTTTTGATGTGATTATTTAATTGTTTTGGGGCACAATATTCAGCGATTTCTCAGGTTTCCAACTGGGACATACCCTTTCCGTTTTGTTAATGTTGTGTTTTTGAATTTGTAATTGTGCTTCGTTCAATGTGGTTGCGATTTTGAATTTGTTGAAGTGGTTTGCACCTCAGGGCCACCATATTTGTCAAACCTCACTTGACTTCTTAAGGGATTTCAAAAGATCACTGCTGCAAGGTCAGGGACAGTGGCATTATTGAGGGATACTCATTAAATGCAGAGATTGAAGCAATAAGGAAAGAAGGATTAATATTATATCTTTTTTGTGGCAACACTTATCCTTTTCATTCTTTAAATATGCAGAGTTCTGTTGAATGTATAAAAATCACAAAGAAGTGATGCATGTTTTGCAAAAATAATTTTGACAAGCGACGTAAAGGTGTTGCAGAGGTTTAGTCTTAAATCAGTGTACAGTGTTTGCATAATTCAGTAAATAAAATGTCATTCCCAGCCTCAGCCAACTCTTTTGCATATTCTCCTAATTTTCCTCTGTACCAGCTTCTCCTCTCCTTTATTAATCAGCAGTCATCGTGTATTTCCCATTCCTCTGAATTTATTCCACTACGCTCTTCAACTTTCCCTCGAGTCTCTAAACGTCTGTGAGGGCTTGTCAAAGGCTCAACGCAAGGAAGATAAAATATTTTTCACGAGGCCAGC
The DNA here is from genome assembly GCA_903066825.1 of Alfaro cultratus. Classification (NCBI taxonomy): domain Eukaryota; kingdom Metazoa; phylum Chordata; class Actinopteri; order Cyprinodontiformes; family Poeciliidae; genus Alfaro; species Alfaro cultratus. The sequence continues at coordinate 52,513 of CAEFZX010014215.1, read as the reverse complement.
AGGCAGCTGCAGCAGCCTGAAATCTGCAGAAACGTATGCAGAGTGAATTTTAACATAATTCAAGCGAAAAAAAACCTGACAGTTGAGTTTAGCTGGTCAAAGGCCAGTTACAGAAATTACATATTTACAAAAAAGTCTCATTCTGCTTACAATTACTTTATCAGATTCCCAGACTTGTATTTGTAGACCCATGAGCCCATTTAAATGGTGAGCTGTCCAATGTTGTTGTAGTGACAGCAAAGGAACTCTTGAATTTGAGCTCCAAGACACATCTGTGATCAATTACTGTAAGTAATTCAACCAGTAAAAGCATTTTAATAGGCGGGTGGTGGAATGATGGTAGAAAGGAGCAGGAGAACCTCAGTGAGGGGCAGATGCTGAACTGAAGGCAATACAGTTCTATTTTAGTTATTTATTTTATTGTTTAAAATGTTGCATTTTCTGCCTAGTTTGACTTATAAGAAGGTTATTCTTTACAAAAGGCAGCTGTACGTGTTAAAAAAGCTGATTGCACGTCTAAGTGACTGAGCTGCACTTTAATGTGAGCTGATCTGACAGAATCCATTCAATATGCATTAAGTATATGCCACTGATGGAAACCAGTAACGCTACTAGGAAGCTCTGAATGCCACCAGAAGTTAAATCATGCTCTGGTTCTAAAAAACACTGATGTTTATTTAAGTCTTTACCTTCTGTGTTCAATTGCCTTTGATTGTAAAAGCTTACATGATTTTGCTTTGGCCGAGGCGTTCAGGTTCTCCCTACAGAGCCGGTATGAATGGTCAGCTGTGTGGCATTCAGAGTGAAGAGAAATAATGAGTTATGTGAGCACTGAGGGCGAGTTTGTGGAGTTGACTGGTGTGGTGGCAGTATTAATCATGCTGCACTTCTTTTTGTTCCTTGCAGAAATTCTTGTTTTAATTCATGATGAATCTGTGTTTTGTATAATTTCATATTCATATGCCAACCTCTCTTTATTTGAACTTCTAAATGTCGCTTTTGTCAAAAATCACAGTAACGCGTATTGTTGTTGTGTCTGTTTGCACAGATCCGTCGCCTCAACACAAGCAGAAACCCCCAACCACGGACCTCTGCTACAAGACTGAAATCAGCAGTCTCATGGACTTCAACTCTCCTGATGCCTCATTGGACAAAGGTACAACTCACATTTGTGACAAACTGAAGCTTATAGACTATCAGTCTGAGCTGTTCTTCATGCAGCTGCAATTCATGCAGCTGGAATTGCAGAACCAAAGGGTTACCTGATCAATATGTGTAAAATGTCCAATAACATTGCTATCCAATGACAATACTCTACATGTTTTTATCTGCATAAATTACATTGATCAATCTATTACTCAGGTTAGAGAGACATAATGAAGTAAAGCTGCTTTTTGCACTGCAGATTGTGCAACAGATGCTCCTGACTTTTGTTTGTATCCTAATAACAGCACTGACTTCTACATCCCCTGTTCACACTTAGATTCTCTCTGGCACACTTTTGCATAAATTACTGGAGTGCAAATATATGCAATTTTGAGTACAGCACAAATTAGCAGCTAGATGTTTCTGTGAATTTTTTTTTTCTCAAAGCAGTTCTGATAAAAACCTGAAAAACAAGGTACTGTCTTTGTTGCGTCTGGTCTTTCAAAACTCACAAATATCTCTCCTATGTGAGCTTTCCAAAATCAATGCAGAATTGTGGAAGCAGAGAAAAAGTGAAGTCAAAGTTAGCAGGGCATATATAAACCCTTATGGGGGAAAAATAAGTTGGCATTGCTTTTGTTCTAATTTTTAACCTTAGCGGTCAGGCGAGGAGGAACTGCACTCAACATCAGAAGAAGTCCAATAACTCGTTCTGTCTTGAAATTATCCACAGCATGTTAATGGTGAGACAACATGTGCTTCAAATATACATTGCACAGGGTTAGTCTCTGTATGTGTTTTTGCTTTAAATCCTCTGCTAGCTGCCCACTCACACCATCTGTAAATCACAGCATCACACACTCGGATTAGCCTTGTACAGGTTTGCTGATACAGAGCTGTGATTCTACCGCGTTGGATGAGTCTGAGGCATGACGGCAGCGGGCTTCCATCTTTTCACCTTCCTTTAATTGTCACAGTCACTGTCAGTGCCTTATATTGTATTTTCAATACAATATAAGGAGCTATTGTGAACTTCTCATTAACATTTGTCTTTAATTCCAAAAGTTTAACATAAGGATATTATTTTGATTCAAGGTTCATCTAATTTGCTACGGTGGTGTTGTGTGTTCTCTAGCTCGCACAGTTAGAAACCATCTAATGGAGCTCGGCTTAAACTTTAAAGGCCGTATTTATCTGTGCGACTTTGATCTCTCTGGGTGGTCAGACTGGTCTTACGTCATTTCGACAAAATACACTCATGCTTTCTTAGTGGTCTGTTTTGATCTGTCCAGTGTTTTTAAAACTAAAGCACTCTACTCTTGCGTGCTTAAACGTGGCCACAAAACTGTCTCTCAAACGTTATCGCCTGCGTCTCTGTCAGCTGCAGCGCGGATCTCCAGATCTCCACTGTCACCTAGGCAGCCCGTGGGGATCTAGTCCTCATCAGTGTCCTGCTCAAGGATCTGTTTGGCTGTTTGTTGGTGCAATCCTATGACGCCCAGAAACTGTTCTTACTCATAAAAAAGCAAACAAAGATGTTACTAAAAATACCACGGGGGGATTAAAAGTAAACTTATTGCCTTTAGTTCTGCATATTCACTTTTTTTCTGAACGTGTGCTCCACAGAAATAGCTCCAAGCTGTTTATGGAGAAAAAAAATTATATGTATATATGTATACATATATAGTTACTTCTAGCAAAATCCGCATCTATTATTCAAAAGTGGGATCCACTCAGTTTTATGCGGAATTTCAATACAACATGTTTGTGTGCATACAAACATTCTCCTGCAGCAGGCGGCGGTTCGTGCATTAGTCCTTAGTCATTCCCTAAGGTGCCACAAATGCGCTGACTCAGGATAATCACGAATACGCTCTCAAAACCCCTGCAGTGGCCAAGGCCACCATATATCACTACAAGTTTCATCAGAATGAGAACAGGCAACTAAGGTTGATGTTATCAGCAAATTCATCTCTGTTCTCCAGTAAAAACGAGAGACGGCGAAGGGGAGCGGAAGCGAACGTAAGCAGCCAGCACTGGATCATTACGGAGACAGGTGCTGCTTCTGCACATTAAGTGGCTCTAAGGTCAGCGGTGGGGCGAGGCTGGAATGTCTGCTGGTTTAAATAGAAGGTCAAAGCAACGAGGTCAGAAAGTGCTTCCGGAAATAAAATGTAAAAAAGAAAAAGAAAAAACTGGATTTGGAGAAAGAAGCTGATAAAGAGGATGAAGTAGGAGAGAAAAAAAAAGGGATGAACACCACAGTGAAGAGAAGGAGGACAAGGTGAAAGATTGCCTGAATGCAGTGTGTGTTCTGATTACGAAGTGAGGATCATGCAGGAGGTGAGTCGAGATGCATAAGTGAGCAAAAAGTAGAGAAAATGTGAATGTCGCAATGCAAGTGAATGTGTACATTTTTTTTTCTATTCTTGTTTCTATCACTTAAACCTAAACCCTCCAAGTGTCACTGACACAATAAAAGAACTTGTATGATTTAAAAAGATGAACTACTATGCTTTCATTCTGTGTATATAAAAGTTTTTAAAAATAAATATTGCTGCTGCACCGCTATAAGTTCCACGGCGTTGCAGAGTGTTGTGATAATTGGGTCAAACACTGGTGCCATCTTGTGATGTAATGAGGGTAAGTCAAAATATACACTACCAAGGCTGAGTACACATAAGTGGAGGAAGTTGTGAGCAATTTCAGCAAAGATTTGAGCTATTAATCTGCAGTTTTGTAGGAAGAAACTAGATGGAGTGATGAAGAAGGGGAAGCGGGTTGTACTGAGGAACTGCAACCCTATTTATTGAGACGTATAGTTCAGGAAATGATAATGACTCCAAAGTTGAAGTTGGCATAAAATCACTTTTCCGTTCTCCTTTGAAATCCTTGACACTGAAACCCAACAGAAAATAATATTTGTTTTAGAACTCACTGCAAGATGTCAGCGTTTGCAAAACTCTGGTGTTTAGCTTAGAGGCCACTGTTCTGCATGAAACAGCAGAACAGCGGCAACTGGTCCTAATAGTTGACTTAGAGTGTATCACCTTACAGATTGATTTTCTTTTGTCAAATGATAATTTTAAGGGATAATACGAACAAGCTGTTCTGATCCCATGTGAAAAAACTCTTAAACCTAATACCTAGCTGTTCCAGCCTTGACAGTAATAGCTCCATCAAATGATCACTAGCTATCAGTCTTTTATGTCACTGTGGAGAAATCGTGGCCTACATTTTTGTGCTTTAGGAACTTGTTTAAGTTTGTATCTCATCTCAAATGCAACTAAATCCCATGGATGTCATTTTTGCCCAGTATTTTTCTTAATTATGAAGACTGACCTTATCTGAAGTAAATGAGGTCTGCAGTGCTTCAAATATTGCTCAGGGTTCTTTTGTGGCCACCTAATTGAATTTTTGATGCACTTTTGGATTTGTTTTGAAAGGCTAACCACTCTTGGTAAGGTCCAACAACGCCGCATGCTTTCTCCATTTCTGGATAGTGGCAGTCAGAAACCAGACCACATGCGGTTAGTAATATTGATCTTTCCAACAATGTGGCAAATGCATTTGCACAATGGGGTTCGTTACTTTTCACATAGGACCAGGTTGGTGGTGAATTGTCTTTCTTTCGATAAATAAATGTATGATTTAAACTGCATTTTGTTTAACACAAGTTATCTTTGCATATTTGTCTAATTTTGAAACTTATTAATGAAAGATTTTCCAAAGCTGATCTTTAAGTGATTTCTGTTTTCCAAGTTATTTGGTGCGTTGAAGCAGAGGTGCTGAAGCGGATAAACATGGATAGCATATATGACCAGGTGTTCTTTAATTCTTAAAATATTAGGGTTTTATAGCACTAACGTTTAAATTAGAAATTTAGTTCTCAGGAGAAATATATGTATATTTAATCATATATTTAAAAAAATATAACCTGGTAAATTGGTATCAGATCTTTTCCTTGATTTTGTCTAACTTTAGTTATTGCTAAACATTCCCAAAACTTTGAGGGAATTTCAGACTCACACTTGTGCACGACTGAGGCAAGGTGATGCAGAGGTGTGCCTTCTATTTCTAGAAGCCACCTTGGATTCAGGCTTGACAGGAGGCTAGCAGGTCTGGTGCAATGAGTCACTTGTGTTATTACCGTCTGCTCGCCCTTCTGATGACCATTTAAAGAACAGACCTACTGGCAGTGAATCTTTGCTGGCATCTGCTATTAGATCTGGGTCCTTGGATTCAGACCCAAGCAGCACCTGATATCTGGTGAAAGCACTGACTGTGATGGTTTGAGGGAGATCTAAAGGAAAAAGAAAAGCTGAAAAGAGCAGAGCTGGTTGTGCGAGGTGTTATATAAGATCCCGAGCAATAATCACCAGATTGAAAATGCAGAAGAGCAGGAGGATTAGATAAGACAAATGTTTCCTGTAGATCAAAATATTTGACAAGTAACCTTTAAAATAACTGCAGTAAGGGGGAAGAGGGGTGAAAAACATTTTTGGAATTCTATTTAAAATGTTATTTCCACAGAGAACCCTCAGAAACACGGGGTTTTCATTTTTCACAAGTGTTGTTACTCCTACTCGTCCCCTAAACAAGCAAACGCAAGGCAACCTAAATCGCCAGTAACAAACCATATAAAGTGAAAGTTCTTCACCCTTCACCAATACAACTCTTGTTGAGCTGGACTTGTGCAGCTTGTCAGTAATTTGTCCACCCACAAATGCCCCCAACAAAGGCCATCTGCTCTAAATGTTTTGCATAAAAATACAAAATACCGGCAAAAATAATAAGAGAAATAACATCTGTAGAGTTCCCAACACTGATCATTTTAGTTGGAAATAATACTTCACTTTTCAATTGTTCATGTCAATTGTTGTCATCTCCAAAGTAAGGATGTTCGACTTGTTGGCTTCAACATGTACTCCTGCTGCTCTCTTTCTGCCGCTAAAGAATCCATCCTCACGTTGTTCTCTGGAGAAAGTTTTCAGCTGCACAACAGTGTGGAGAATTTTCTTTTCTCATAGCATTTACAAGAAAAGAGCTAATTTATCTGTGCCTGAAAAAAGCAAAGTTGTCTGTTCCTGGTCTGAACCAAAGTATAGATTAACCTAGGCTGGGGTTTCTTTGTCCAATGGCCTGTAATCAGTGTGGGTTAGGGGGATGTGGTGGGAACGTTAAGTAACCCTTGTTTCTTTCAAACGCTCAAAAATTGTGACTAGCCAGTAAAGCCTGGTTTGTGAAATGGCTCAGATATACTCTGTAAACATGCTTAATTCAAGCACATAATGTACTATTTTAAGACCTTTGAGAACCTTATTTAAAGCATGAGATGGTTTCCTTATGACTTCGACTAGTATAACTTGTAACAATAAGAAAATCACTATTTGCTCAGAAAATTGCTTTGAAAATAGAAAAGTGATTTTTCTCCGTTTCTGCTCTGGCGACTTGTGTGATAAATGTTTGATGAGGAATTTTTATTTTTCATTTTGTTTTGATTGTTGAGATAAAGTAGCATTTCTATTCCGCGAATAAAGTTGTTTCTATTTTATATGTATGGTTTCACTTTCGTCCGTTTTGTGACAGGGAAATCGTGCTCCAAGGTGAATTTCAACCTGTTGCAATGTGTTGACTGTGGCAAAATGCAGGCCACACTGTTCAAATTTTCATGTGGAAAAAAAAGTTGGATCCATTTATTTCTGTACTGTTCTACTTCACAGCTATGCACTACTTTATGTTGGTTTATAAGTTAAACCTCCAATGAAAATAAGTTTGTGAGGAACTGTAAAAATAAAAGCATTTCCTGTTTGGAATATTCTTTTTTGTAGTCTATTCTGCAACTTTCTTCTCTCTGAATTCCACTTTGTGAACAAGAAGACAAAGTGCCAATTCAAAATCATCCATTAACACAAGCATTTGAATGTTATTTATGAAGTAGTAAGCAGTAGTCAAGACAAGCAGAGGAAAATATTGACACCAGACTGTGTTGATTAAAGGTTCGGCCGCCCACATTTACAGTATATGCACGTACATTTAACAAATTGCTAATCTTTCCCTGGTGGCCTATTTTGCACTAATTTAACTCACCTAAAAAAAGCTGCAAGACTGACAAACTGTTGGCTATGTGAAGCTGTGCCTCTCTTTCTTTGACGTGTTCTATAAATGACTACAAAGAGATTGGCTGCCTCAATTGATTTTCATTTAAAGGATAATACTCTAAGCTCGTTACCTTCTGCCATCCGAGATTAGAAAGAATATGCTGAAAGACAGAGGTGAACTTAAGTTTTTGCTGCATCAGTTGGCCAATTTGTCTTGTAGCCTCCTGGTCCCTGAAGTTTTCTGCCACGGTTGTTGTAATGTAAATAGCCAGTGTTTGGCAAATGGACTCCTTTAATTGGGAAATCCAAGAGAGATGCTGAGTAGTACTTTGCCTTTATAAGTGTTCGTGCTCTGGCTGGTCCTCTGCAAGATATGTTGTAGTTGAGCGAGCAAAACTGCAGCAAGGATATTGTCATCAAGATGTTGTGCTTTGCTCAGAGGAATAAGAACAATATCATCACGCTGCTCAGTTTTTCCCACTTTCCATGAAGAAAAAACTGAGCTTTGCTCATTTATTGACACCAGCGCCAAGTAGAAAAATATTTTTAAACAATAAATTGTCAGATGTATTTGATTTTTTTTAATGTTTTTTATCTTAAGTTAGGCTTTTGCATCATTTTTACAGCTACTAAAAATACCAAGGTATTTCTCAGTGGCTTTACAAAGAGTGTTTTGCTGCGTAATGAATGAAACTGACTGATGAAGGATGGAAGAAAAAGTATAAGTTAAAAGAAAAATCAATGACTCTATTCTAATTAAGCTATACAATGCATCTCTGAAAACTCGCTTCTTTTTGTTTGTCGACGGTCCTTAGGGTATTATCATGAAGTGAAATGACTGTATTCTCTTCTATCCACATATTCACAGCTTGACAAAGCCTCACACTCTTATCTGTTCCCATAAACACCTGGTGTATTGTGTCATCAGCTTTAGTGTTTACTCTTACTGAGTTCAGCTGAACACAGACAAGCAGGCAGCAGACCTGTGAGCCTGTTTTCAATTTCATTTTGAAGACGCATATTAATAAGAATCTTTTCAGAGCAGCCATGTTTGTGCAAAAAGAAAGAGATTGTTCTCTAAATATCACGCTTCTGCTCAGACAGCTGAGGTTTCTTCCATATTGTCTGTAAAAGATAAAACAAACATTTGTTTATGAAAAAGCCTCTTTACATAGTTGCCCATTTTCTGCCTTTTTCTTTTTTAATGCTTTAAAATCGTAGTTTTTATTGATTTGCTGCTCTGCTCTGGTAGCTTGCTCAAAATTAGATAAGCTATATTTTTGAATTTGCCAGTACCCCTGATAAAAGCTTCAAAATTAAGCTTTAACTGCATAATCTCACATTGGTTATTAAATATTCCACTTTTTGGAATCATTATTTTTAAAATCACCAGTGACATGTATTTATGGTTCCCATAGCTCTTAAAATATGCATAACTTTTTCTTTTTTTTATCAAATGTTGCATTTTTAATCTGATCAGAGATTCCTGGGCCCTGAAAATCCACAACTTCCTCTTTCCTGTGTGTATAAATATGACATTGTCACAGAGGCCAATTTCTTTTAGCAACTGGCTACCCAGCTGGTTGATGACATATTTACCTTACCTCTGCATGCAGGGAGCAGAATTGTATGAATTGAAAGAGCATCATCTTGGTGTCATCATGTCTCTGTAACAACCAGAGGCCGTCGACATGGCAGCTGACTGTCTGGGAGAAATGGTGGAAAAACTGTCGGTTCCTGCGCTACCATAAGAAATGTAAATATGCAGTCTCTTACACTCACCTGTAACTTTTTCTTGACCTGTCAACTGTGATCAGATGGATCTGATACTGAGCATTTCTGCCACAAACACAGTGGGCATAAGGTGAAGAAAAACACTTTATATCCACTGTTTAGTGTAGTGGAGGATTTGTGATCCTGCCCTATTTCATAATTATTTTTCACAAACATTTTGGAAATGTTCCTAGTAAGCATAGTGTTATAAACTCCTTCAAATACAACAACATTTTAACTAAAGTTCTGTCTCACACTATAAGTAAGCAATAAAATAGGTAATCATTTGACCTTTCACCAAGACATTGTCACAATATCAGCTTTCTTCTTTTATCTATATCCTGTAAAAAAAAAAAAGGAAAAAAGAAAGGATAAGCTTAGGTAGTGAAACTAAAAGTACATTTTATTTAAAGTTTTTTTTTTCTCAGCAAGAGAAGTATTTTCAGATGTAGTTTAGTTTTCTGATCTTAATGATTAAATGGGAACGTTTCTAAATTCAAATAAGAGAGATTTGTTTCTTAACGCACAAGATCATCATAATATTCAGTTTGAGATCCATGATTTTGGGTCTAAGTTCACTCTAATTGCACCTCTACAACTCAAATTGGCTTGTAGAAGTCAATTGTACGGTCGCAGCCTTGGAAAAAAAAAAAAGCAGTGAGAAAAGAAAACGATAACGTCTCAGAGTATTAGCTTACAGAGGACCAGGAGCCTCTGGCAAGTCAACAGCTGGCTGACGTGTTGCTGTCTGCCTTAGACTGCATCAAGTCAACATGCACCTGCGTGTGAGCTCACACGTTAGGTGTAGCTCCCTTTCCCATTGGTCTTGTCCGGTACGCGTGTGCACACACATGGTTGAGTAATGTGGGAAAATCATAGTACCGACCCGGCTGAGCTTGTCTTCTTCCTTACCTAAACTATTTGAGCAGAGAGGGAGGGGCCCGGTGTACTGTATCACTGATCCTGTGGGAGTTACCTTGAACAGGTATTCAGAGAGGGAAAGACGCAGGCTGGATGCATTTCCTGGTGTCAACTGAGCATGGACTTTAGGGACAAAATACTGAAGATGGCTCAGATCTGAGTGACGACCACTTTTGGAGGAAAACAAGAAACTATTTTTTGGTGTGTTTCTATTTTGAAATAGTCCAGCACAGGCCTGACACATCCTGGAGTCTTTAGGAGAGCTCCCCTCTGAAGAGGGGAGGAGGTCAGATGGGGAGAGAAGAAAGTCCGGTAAGTTGAGTGGAAACGGCAAGTGCAGCGACGGTACTTAAATGGAGCGGAGAGTGAAGTGATTGTCAGACCTGCAATTTTCTGAGGTTTTACACTGAGACGGGGAGGTTTTACACTGGCAGGTGTCATGTCTGATAGTGAATCGCATGTAGCTGTGTGGAGCCGTTTGGAGACTTTAACCTGCTCTGACCTCAGACTTGCTGGTATTTGAACTTTGCAACAGACGGTAAACCATTAATCACTCACTATAGCCGAAGGCTTGCAAAGAGGGAACTGGGTGAGAGTGTAGATGTGGTTGTAAAAATGGCAAGAGGTCTTACAATTTTGTTCAGTTCTAGAGTTGTGTTTATAACAAAAGATTGTGCTGCAAATCTGCATCCTATTAATGATTTGTTGAGTACAGTTAGTCTATGAATAGTGGTTTTAAAGCAGATGTGTTGTTATGTTGTGGTGTTAGTGCAAACATATCCTCAGGTTGTTCCTTATACACGTTGTTTTTGTTGTTATTGCTTTTTGGTTTTCCTATTTAACTTGCTGAATCAGACTCTATAAAATCAATTTTAGACAACTTTAATTGAAACATACCTGAATCTGGCAAACATTATTGAAATAAAACTGTTAAATTTGTCTACTGGCTGCTCCCAGTACCTGCATTTCATTTAGTAAAGCTAGATCTAAACAATTCTCATAGTTAGAAGTAAATGTTTATATTACAAGAAAAAAGTTCTCCCCATGTTTTCCGTTCATTTTACTGCATGTGCCAGCAGTCCACGAAGGAGGCACAAAACTGGCAAACTGTTTAGCTTCTCTCTTTCATCCGAAAGTGCCAATTTTGTAAGATGGGAGAACTACTTATAAAGAACATCTCTAGTTTGTGGGGTTCTCTTTATAGATTTCTGTGGTAGGCATAGTACACTTCATCCTACAAAAGTAGTGACTGTCTGAAATCTCAAGGCAAAAAAAGTTGAGATGGTGAGAAAAGTTTTATGCTTTGTGTTTTAGGAGGGGAGTTTAACTACCATAAACACTGACGAAATTGACAAAAAACTTGCTTCTGAACATTCTGTAAGCCTCCAATTTCATCTGAAAATAATTGTAAGGACAATGAATGGTGCTAAATACAAGATGGTCATAAAAAAATAAATAAATAAATAAAACAAAAAAACTTCTAAGATTCGAGTTTCTGGTGAAGGTTCATCTTCTAGCAGAACAAGAACCCAAAACCTGCAGCCAAAGCTACAGTACAGTTTAGATCAGAGCATATTAATGTGTTAGAATGGCTCAGGTAAAGTCCAGAGTCCAATTGAGATTAACTGTAAAGAACTGAACGCATCTCCAGATATTCTCTATTCAATCTGACTGAGTTGGCCTATTTTGCAAAACAAAAAAAAAATATGCAAAGGTTTCAGTTTTCAGATGTGTAAAATGATAGAGAAATAATCCAAAAGACTTTGAAGAAGGTGATTCTTGAAAGAACAGTCTAGAATATGCAGGTTGAGTACAAATGCACACCATACTTTTCAGTTTATTTGTAACTGAAAACCATGTGTTGATATTATTCTGCTTAGCTATTATGCACTACTTTGTGTTGATCACTTACATGAAATCGCAGTAAATATTTAGCACTTTGTGTCTGTCGGTGTGTCCCTGGCACTTTACCCGCCTTGCCTGCTGGTGGTGGTCAGAGGGCCGGTGGTGCCAATGTATGGTAGCCTCACCTCTGTCAGACTGCCCCAGGGTAGTTATGGCTACTGTCCAGTAGCCTGCCACCATCAGCGTGTGAATGTGTGCATGAATGACTGAATGTTGTGTAGAGCACTTTGGGTTCCCTTGGACTTGATAAAGTGCTATACAAATGCAAGCCATTTACCATTTATCATTTGTAATTTTACTACTAGTGGTGGGCAATGTAAAGCGGTGTGAACACTAGCAATTTTGAACATATTTGAAGCCATTGGCAATTTTTGCTTTTTTTTTTCTCTCTCTGCCATTTGCCTGTTGGTTGTTAGTCAGAGATGTACTTCAAATAAACTGAAAATAGCGTTAACTCTAAAGATGAACATTTTATCTTAAACAAAGATGGAAATAATAATGTTGCTCTTATTGATTCATTAGATTCCCTTCACTGCATGACAGCATGTTTATGACTGCAGATTAGTTCACACTTCAATTTGTGGCAACCTATTACCAAAGTACAAAGGTGTGTAGATTTTGCATATTTGCATACTTCAGAGATTTGTCATGTCAGTATTTGAGAGCTCCAGCAGCTTACATTTTGGAAGCTGGCACATTTTTCTACCAGTCAGAGCAACAATTATTTTGTTTTATTTATTTACTTTTTTTGTGGAGGAAAATAGGACTGTATTTTAGTCTGATCTCACTTACATCACTGCCAAGTTCTTTTTGGGTGCAAACCAAGCAAAAAAGGTCACTGTGAACATATTTCTGTTAAGTAAACACAGAGGTAGAAGCTAGATTACAGCCCGGCAGTTTGTTACAAGCTCCTACTGTGAGCTTGTTCTCTGATTGATATGACTCCTGCATTGTGCATATTGTCAGAGCGGTTTTTAGAAAGTGAAATGACAACATGTTATTCTGACATCTGCTCTGATTTATGCGTACAGCTACAGCATAAACGCCCGCCTGTGTCAGCTGGCTTTGACAGCGTAATTGTGAGCGCAGCTGATTCTGGTCCTGGTTCTGTAATTGCTATCCTTCGCTGGCTGTGCCTCGGGTGAATGCGGTGAGCGGCTCCCTCAGGTGCTACTACTTTCTCTTCTTGTGACACACAGGTGACAATTTGAATCACATTAGAGAAAATCAGCTGCCAGTAGAAAAAAAAAAAAAACGAGAATCAAGTCGGAGATAATGGTTGAGCAACTATAATGGCGAGTAATGCCACTTTTAAAGTACAGAAAGTAATTTTGTATTTCAGTGGGGACGGGCTGATTAGAGCCTTTATTTTCTTCTACTATCTCCTTGTTTGAAGACCACCGTGCATAATCATATTTTACCCTGAAGCAAAAGCAAAGATAAATGTGGCTCCTTCCCTGTCGTTTCAAGTCAAACTCATGCTTCGGTTGGCAGCTGATCTTTGTCAAAGTGTATTTCTCCACAGCTCCTCAAATTTGCTAAAATAATTTACAGAATAGTAGCAGGTTTGCTGAGAAGGGTACCTCACTTTTGCAGTGACAGTCTTTTCAGTCTTGTAGTTTACTTCTGAGAAGCTGTCAACAAAACCTGGGCTCATTTTGAAAAACCGAACAAATGTATTTCCACTTGCTCAAGCTATGCTACACATCTCAGGCCTAGAAACTCTAAAGGGGGAACCGGCATTGTTTTGACACCTCCATATTCAGATTTTTGTACCAGATCACTGCTGTCATCCTGGCACAACACATCAGAATAAGTTTTTATTTTTAGCAGAATATGCTAAGGAATGCATTTGATTGGTTTTGAAGTTTGTAGGCTGCCATCACAGAGACAGGTATGCATGACATCTGCATAGGATGTAATATCCATGGTAACATGCTTCCTGTCCTCTCTTTGCTAGCCCAGCCTACTAATAACAGCATGCTTTTTTCGCTATCAACCTAAACAGACATTTGGATTTTTTTTTTTTTTTTTTACCGTAGATGTGTCTCTTTATTGGACTAGGAGCAAATAACTTAAAATAGGAAGAACAATCTTCTATATTTAAAAATGCTTATTGTATCACCTGTCCTTGAGTACATATTTTATAATCCTCACTCTTTCTCTGTTGTACATGAGTTGGAATTGACCCAAATACTGTTTATCTACATGTCTGAGCGAATCCATCCATCTGGCTGACAGGTTGGGTTGAACACTGTCACAGTCACAGATGCACAGATGCTTTTATCTCTTATTTTAGCTTATCCATTTGATCACAAACAGCTTTCCTATCTGGAAACTATGTCTGACACAACAAAGGTCCTGCAGTAACAGCCTCTATGATTACAACCTTATTTTAGGGAACAAGCTGAATTATTATCTTTTTATTTTTTTGCACGTGTGAAAAAAGAAAAAAAGCCGAAACAAAAATATCTGAGAAGTACAATTTTCAAAAATAAAATTTTTATGATGATTCTTTTTTGTATATCTCTGAAAAATATAGCTCTTACTCCACACATTTCTCCAATCACTCTTAAAACATTAGCGAGGCAGATATATTTTTCTTGTAAAATAGAGCTAATTGGCCATCATCTTACATCTGATAAAATCTGTCCAAAGCCACTCGTTTCAGGTAGCAGAAAAGCACCAAACAAAGTCACTTACCTCCAATGTTAGGCTGCAGTGTCTGTGTTATTAATTATCTCAGAAAATTGGTAAATGGTGCAAATTTGTGCAATTACAATCCTCTCCCCTTGTGTTATTTTTTCCTATTTCCCACCTGAATGCCTGTTAACCTAAAATAATTGAAGATAAATTGCATGAATCTAGAAGAGGGTCATGGATGACGCAAGCTGCTGGGCTATTTGTTCATCTTTGTGGTGAACAAGATTATTTTTGCTAAATTTGGAGTCAAAATCAAGCTTTTATTTTATGCTCCTTTTTAAATAGTTTCATTCATCCACAACTTTGCCTAAAATACTTGGAGTAGTGAGCAGGATTTATATTAATTTAGAACAGTGAGATTATTTGAACTGAAAACATAATTTAGTATCACTTAAATATTATAGTGGATGAGAGTTGAGCACTGCTGCTCTACAGGTTGACTTTGTCAACACGAGGCACCTCAAGAACTGCTAACTAACTAACTAATTACAGCCTATTGTCTCCTTATTTAGCCATTACTGGTAACATTAAGTGATCATTTTGTGTTTTGAGGAACACTATCATTTCCCGGTAGCAATATCTCAGTCGATTTTTAAAGTATTCAAAATGATCTAAATGTTCTAGACAGTATCCCTGTGATTTACAGACTTTCTTCCATCAATCTTGTTTCCTATCTGTACATCTGTCCTTAATGACCCTGGCTGAGTCTCCTCCAGTTTCATGGAAAACTCTCTCGTTAATCTCCGTGACGGAGAAATCCTGAAAGCTATCCCGTATATCTGTCCATCTGTACCCTCCGAAAGACAGTAATCTCATTGTTTGCAGTTTTCACTTCAGAGACGGCAGAGAGCCTGTAAAGCGAACACACTGTTCTGATGGATTGCTGTCAGTTTGCTGCAAGTGTAGCCTGTGAAAATAAGAAAGCTCCTTATGCAACTGTTTAAAAAGGGCACAAAGATGAACAGCTTTAAATATTTGTTGACCACTAACAATGAGATATTTTTTTTTTGTATTAAAAAAAATTGCAAATCTGATTATTTTCTTTACATTTGTACTGTGGTAACCAGATGACTTTAGCAATTTTTTTTTTGTATTGAACAGAGTTTAGCTGACGTTAGGTCATTATTTTTAATCAAATGGACACAGATTGTTGTGAAATGAGGCCAGGATTAGTGGCCATCTTTCTCTTCGATCCATTATTTTAAATTTTTTTGCCCGCTGTTCAGCTTTGTTCTAAGCTGTACTCGCTCACAAGTTCAACCCCCATTACTCCAAGGAGCTGAAGCATGAAATAGGCTTGCCAGTATCTGGATGTCAGATTCTGAAACTTTAAGGCACAGAGTGCTTGATCAACACTGACTTGTGAGAAGGGAAGAGATCAAGCAGGGAGTGACACCGCTATTTAAACATCTCTGACTTCAGATTTTACTGTTCAAACAATCACTAAATGTGTCTGTTTTTAGGTTTGGTTGGGCCAAATGTTATTTATGTTAAAATGTTTAAAAAGTGGTAATGTGTAAGCATAAAACAAAGGCTAGTCTCTTGGACGCCCCTGGTTCACCGGGTTGCGGTGGGTTGCTCTTCATCTCAAGCTAGAGTCCTCTACCAGAGGCCTGGGAACTTGAGGGTTCCTCACAGTGTTTGTTCTTAAAACCACACTCTGCTGAACTGACATCCTGGATGAGCTTTTTGAGCCACTCCTCCAGAGTGGGAGGTCACTGTCACAAGGGCTCCTATGACCACAGATGCCTTCACCTGCCTTCACCTGCCAAGTGTTTTCTAGCTCTTCCCTGAGCCCTTTGTATTTCTCCCGTTTCTCTTGTTCCTTTTTCCTGATGTTTCCGTCATTGAGGATGGCCACATCGATTACAATGGCTTTCTGCCGCTGCTTATCAATGATTACAATGTCCGGTTGGTTAGTCGTTACTATTCTGTCCTTTTGACTCTGAAATCCCTCAAGATCTCAGCTCGGTCATTTCCAGTTTGACTTTGGGGTACCCGGTTTGTATTTCGTACTTATATCTTTGTACTGTATACCAGCTCCTTGGTTTTGGCGTTCCGCGTACTCTATGTTTAGACTGTGTAGACTTATTTCTAAGTTCACATTGGCATGTTTTTTTCCTGCTGCTTAAAACATAGACATAATGATGATAATATTCACATTTAAAATTGATGAAAGTGTGTAATATAATTAGTGTGGTTTGAACTGCTGTCTCTACATGTGCTTTCAGGAGAATGTAGACTCTTAGCTATACACTTAAATCTCTAATGTACTGATGAACATTTCCAGATCCATCATGATCCATTACAGAGGCTGAAAGGTTGAACGGAGAAAACGGCTTAACTTCGCTATACTCAATTAAGATGCTGAAAGTCTTGCTGTCTGAAGGAATTTGGAAATCGCTTAACATCTCATAGAAAACACAGTTGTTGTCAATGTGGATTTGTAGCTCCTGGCATAGAACCAATAACAAGACTTTTTGTTGTGTCTCTTGATTTATTTGAGTAACCAATGTCGCGCATCCATACTTCCATATTTGCAGTCTCTAAACTTCAGAGCAATCATGAGTTTATTTGGGGGTAAACGCCACAGAGGTTTGAGGCCTGCCCTCATTACTGTTCCTTTCATCAATAAATCACAATCCATCCCTGCTTTTGTGTTATCCGGAATACCAATCTGTCCTCATCACTTCCTCCGTTAATGCATAATATTAGTCTGATTTCTATGATGGAGTGCCCGGAGGCAAGATATTTTCTTTTCCCTTTTTCCTTGCTGCTCATCAACCATGACCTCGCCATCTCCTGAGGCGATGAACTGAGATTGTTCTGCTCATGAGGATTGACTGGCTAATCCAAAGCAATGCACTGTCAGATCAGGCAGGGGCTAGAGGCTGCTTCATCAGTCAGAGCTTAGGCATTACATCTGTCATCTGCCGCTGATGAATTTGCTATCAATATCTTCTAAAAATTAGTTTGTGTGACACGGGAAGAGGGAGACTCTGCTTTATTATTATTGAATGGCTATCTCATTTAAGATGAAAGAGTATTTGAAACACATTTGACTGTTTTACTCTGGCTGATGTGTGCAGGATTAGGTGTGACATTAATAGCAAAATAATATTCAGGTCACCTTTGCCTCCTTTGTGAAATGATAGCTTTTGTGTGAAACTTGCCGAAGCTATATAGCTCTTTACTAACGGTGAACGCAGGGAGTCTTGTTTTCACATTTTTGCAGAGTCCAGCTCTCAGTCTGCAGAATGTAACTTATTGCCTTGCAGTTGTCAAAAGCCACTCATCAGAAAAAAATAATAAAATACTTTGCTTTGCAAAACTCTGAAACCTACAGAAAAACTACAACTTGCAGTATTTTCTTTTTCTCCTGGATTTCACGAGTCGAGCTGATTTCATGAGGAGTTAGTGATTCTTCCTTCTTTTCAATGTATAGAAATGTTAGAAATAAAAAAGTAATAAAGCCCACTCAGATTTACTATAAGTGCCATAATATATTCAGTAAACATGACCTTCAAATTGCTGCATGAGACCTGAATAAACTCGACCTGAACAAACTCGGCTGTTTTTCCAAGGTAGCGATAGTAACGTTGACCCACCTGACCGGCATTGTGCGACGACAGGTGGGAAAGAGCTCGGTTACTTTATGCTACATGGAGCCCAAGAAATAAACAATGAGACAAAGGCACCAACTGGTCTGATGCCAATACAGAAATGTATCCGCAGCCTGCACAGGAACATGTATACTCTACAAAGGTCTGAGTGCACAAAACGGAGCTCCTTTGGTTGCATGACGTAAGCTCAGACAGCAATGGTTTTAATCGTATCTGCATGAAAATTGATCCGTATGACACCTACACACTTCACTTAGTAGGAAAGTGCAAAGGTTTGTAGAACTCCCTGATTCCTAGTCCTACTTGGATCCCTCCCATTCCCAATCATGTCAGGTGTGTTTTAAAATCGATAACTGTTTATTTCAAGTCCACTCAAAGGGTTCCTGGAGAGGTTAAGCCATTAACCAGTGTGGCACACATTGTGTCTCTGAATAGATTTCAGACAATGCTTTGGAAAATGGCTATTTCAGCAGGGATGGGACTCGGTCGCACAGTCCAAAACAAATAAGAGGATGTGAGTTGTTGCCTCCCACCATGAAAGCGCTTGCTGCCCGCATTCTTGACCCCAGCGGCTCCTTCATTCCCCCCCCGTTCTTATTTCACACATTCCTGAACTGGGTTGTGCTTTTTGTGCTGCCTCACTTTGGTACAATGCATGCTCCGTTCAGGCCGAACACTTCCTCGTTCTTCGGGAGAGGAAATGTGTCTGAGGCAACTTCTAGACATTGTGAATTTCACAAACCTCAGCACATATTTGAAACAAATTTTAAGTGCTTCACTGATGTCTTCAAATCCCTTGGATCTTTCAAGATTTTGTCATGTTTCATCCACAAATTTTGATTATGACCCACTTCCACTGGCTTTCTTCAAGTTTTGCACTGCGTTTAGCCCCATCCAACTTTTGATCAACTCTAACAGCTTTTCCTGTCTTCCACTTCATAATGCTGCCACTGTGACGCGAGTGTGGAGGGCTTATGTGAACAGCCTTTTTCATGTAGTTTAGTTTTGATCTCATATTACCCGAGCTCTTCCTTCCACCTATTTGATACGTTTCTTTATGTGTCTTTTACTAATATTCTTTCAACATTTCCTTCATTTTCTGTGTTTTTTTCTTCTTGTTTTCTGATTTTCTCACTTGAGCTGCATATCTTACGCCAGAGCTGCTTTGGCCCTTCTCTGATTATTACTTTCCTTGCCCAGTTTAGCTGGACAGCTGTTTCTTTGTAGGTTTGCAGTTGTGCTATTTATATTGGTGATAGATTGAACAGTACTTCATGAGCAGATCGAAGTCATGTGTTTCCTGGTTTTCATAATGCTGTTTGTTCACTAGTATTTACAAAATTAGGAAATTGTGGTTCCTTCCTGATAAAATATTAATACGTTGAAGGGATATATGACTTTCAACAAGGTGCTGCTTTTTATTGTTCTTTTAAATTTCCATCTTTATTTTGCTCTACAGCAATGGCAGCAGTGGATCCACAAGATTATCAGTGTATCAGGAAAGAAAAAAAAAATACTTCATTCAAAAAGAGCACCGGTTATAATGCTCAGTCATGGCTCAGAAGTCTGCAGCCAGGCTGAACAAATACCTGCAGTTGCAGGAGCTACTGGCTGTTAACAGGCCTATGGATGTGTGTGTGTGTGTGTGTGTGTGTGTGGGTGTGTGTGGGTGTGGGTGTGTGTCTCCCTCTACAAGTTGGCTGCATAAGAATTCTGCGGAAACAATAAGGGTGTTAATTGATTTTGTCACCAGTAGCAAGCAAAAAGAAAAAAAAAAGTTAACTCCATCCTGTCTTTCCCTCCCACCCCCTCAAAAGACTGAAAAGCAATCTAAAAATGACCCCCCTCTAGACACTAACTGTCGTTCTCCATCAATTTTCCACCTCCACAGCTGTTGCAGCCAAGTCCAATTTCAGCTGCCTCATGGCCAGTGAAATCTCTGACAGATTGCTGGACCTTTTTTTGTGACTTTCGTTTCCGAGTCTCGCTGCTTTTTCTTACATGTGGGATGGAGGAAATGGCGTAAGACGGGAGTTTGTGGGATACGGGATGACATTAAGACAGAGACGGATAGAGAAAGCACCTCATCATGACACACTGTGGGAACATGAGGAAAGGCATCCAAAATAAGTTTGGAGTTTTCCTAGGAAACCTTAGGTCTTCAAAAAAAAAAAAGTCAATTTAAATTTTGTGTGGAAAAAGACAGAGCTGATCTTTTCTCATTTTGTATCAAATTTTTATCGCACCATTACTTCTCTTCATGAAGAAAGAAGGATGAGTTTTATGTCCCTGAAGAAGTACTGATCTTTTTTTGAGCAATATTCCTACAATTTCCCTTCATCCCAAAACTGTCACATAACAGATGCAAGATTATTTAGAGGGACAGTTTTAGCCATTTTGCTTAAATCACGCAAATAGGAAGCGACACTGATCAGATTCATAATTCACCGCTCCCAATTGCATGTCAGCTGATTTATGGCTGCTATTATGCAAATGCACACACTTAGAGTGGCCGTTTAGATATGTAGCCGAGGAAGAAGGTTTTATTTACGATTTCAGTGAATCGTATTAACCGAAGTCGGTTTAGGGGATTGGAGGAGAATGGGACTGAGAGAGAAATCACGAAATGTACATAATTCAAGGACCATTTTATAAATATTCCTCAAACGATTCAGTCTAATCCTTCTCACTCCTCATCATAATAAATGTCAAGGAGTACAGAAATAAATTGTAAGGAGAATGGACAAGTTTTAGTATTTAAAAAAAATACTACCATTTTGTTTGCATAGATGCAAATTAAAACACAATTTCTTCATGTTCACGTTATTTAATCAACACTGATATTTAAAAAGATGAATCTGCACCTGTAATATATTCATCTGGAAAAACATAGGGTTATTTCATTGTGCAGGAATATGATTTTATTCTTATATCTTCAAGTTCATTCTTGTCTAAAGGAAAAGCTTTGCTTTACTGTCTAAAAAAGTTTTTGAAATCTGGTAGTGGACCTAAAACCAGGAAAAGAAACCCAAAAATGACTAGTCTAAAACCAAAAGGTCACAATATTTGTTTCTAAAAACAGCATTGTTTATATCGCCACACAACCCTCAGCTAGTATCTGTCTGATATTGTACTCAGAGCTCCAGTGAAAAGTTTCAGTTTAAGGTGTTGATGTCGATCTTGCTGCATTTCTTGTCATGTCCTCTCAGAACAGAAAGAGGTGACTGTTTAAAGATGGGGGAGGAGTGATGTCTTACTGAGCAAGTAGGCAACAGATGGTGTTGAAGGTTCATCTATAAAATCAGCGTTCCACCTCCACCAAGGTCTTTATCTTGAGATTTGATGCTGGCAACAGGCTCACACCATCTGAAACTAAAAGACAACCTCGTTTTGCCAGGTTTGCTTTGTTTGTGCTCACAGAAACATCTGTTCATGCAAGTGGTTTGTGTTTATTTATATAGGGGGGGAATAATTAGTAGCAGAAAGCTTGCGCTGGCCTTTGAGTGCAGCAAAAATGAAACTTTTTTTCAGATGTGTGGCATGCGCATAATATGATAAAATGTGTTTGTGTTTTAATAGCATTTCATTTTACTTTTTATATGAGTCCTTGCTAGAATTGTTAAAAAAAAAACCCAACTAATTCTTGTTTTTTTTAGGTCATTGTAGTTTTATTTGTTATCACAACTTTATAATTGAATAAATTAAATGAAGGTCCGAAGAAGCCAACAAGTGATTCCTCATCACACACTAACTGTTTGCTATTGTTGCTCATTCAGACAGGTGACCTTGCACAGTAGGGCTCAGATGTTAACAGTCTTGTCTGTAATAAACTGTGAGAATTTGGCAAGCTTTTGCTGCAGCAGTGGACTGCATGCTTGTGCTACTCAGAATCCTGACAGCATTGAGTCACTGCCTTTCCTGATTATAATCTGGAAGGGCAGTGAATGAGAATATAAAAACCTCAGGGCAACACATTCACTTCTTTTGAGTGCTGTCTGATTAATGTTGAATCATATCTAGCAATAACCATGACCATAAACTGTCCGGAGGGGCCAGCACAACAGACTGGGGCCACAGAATCACAAGCTGGTACATCAGAAGTTTCTTCTTTGAAGAGACATCTGGGATTTTATCTGAAAAAAAAATCACTTTAAAATGTTCTGATCAACGTGTCATCAGGTGAAATGAATCCCACCTGCTGTGACAACATATAGAACCAGTTAAATGAATTTACTCCATTTATATGACGGAGTTGGAGTGCTGAGCAGATGAGAATAATTTTAAGCACAAACAAACACTCAAACAAATGTGTCTCTGTTTTACATCTAGTTAATTTATGATTTTAAATGAGGAAGAAAATGCAGTCATTAAAAATATTGGAATCAGAAGCTTCTCTGTCAGTTGTGATGTCATTAGATTTTTTATGAATAGACTAAATATCTCTAAACTTCTCATAAGTATTTATTATTAGGAGTGGTAGTCAAAAAGTACACAAGCCAAACACTGCATCCAACTTACTCTCTCAAAGATGAATTTTCTTCATATTTGCCTGTTAATTTTATCCCCCATAAAGTTATCTTTTGTTTTTGGAGCCTCTTCCATTTTCTGTTGCTTTGACAAAAGCCACAGGGCAAATAAGACGGGTGGATTTATTAAATTAAGATGAGTGCTGAGCCAAAATGTCCTGTGAAATCGGCCACATGGAAAAAAAAGAAAAATCTCACTCAATGTTTCCTGTAGATTGGTTCATTTTGCTACAGCTGGCTGGTAGAGAACTCTTTTCAGGTATAACATTGATTATGTGCCACTCTTGTTTTATTTACAGGTGTTATGCACAGGTAATGAAAAGATCCTAAAATGCATTTTGATTTTAAAAAAAACAAAAAAAACCCCTCTAATAGAAATGCGGTCTGACTATCTGCTACAAATTCTGAGTATTTGTTAACGGAATAGGAAGCAAAATTAAGATTTTGGTCATTCTTACTTGCACAAAACAGGAAAAGTTTAGTCTGATTTAAAATATTGTGTGTATTTGGTTTATGTTAATATCTGGTATCAATTAGATTCATTTTGTACATTGAAACTGATTCAAACAAAAACAAAAAAAATGGATCAGTTGTAGTGTTTTTGTATTCCTTTCCATAAATTGTATTTTCCAAGCATTTAGAGATATATAAATTTCATGTTTGAAAGTTTGAAATGATCTGACTACAGATAATTTTGTGGTCATTATCTGCTACTTTTTCTCACAATACAGTTTTTCTCAATTGCTTTAGTGCATTTATGAGGAAATAATTACAATTTACAACACTTGTCATCGAAAAGGTTTCAATATATTACTAAACAACGTCCCTCACATGTACCCTGTTGTATTGATAACATGACAGAACAATTTGACTGTCTTTTCTGTACTCATTCTGAGGCACTGACATGTTCACGGACACAAATTTTTACTTTTAAGAGATGAACTAAGGATTTTGAGAAATCAGGTAATCCACGTTTTTGTTTGTTGTTTGTATGAATTGCTTTGGAAAATGTACCTATTGTCTTGCAAATGTCAAAATCGACTGTTTTGACATTTGCAAGACCTACTGTTTGGTGATTTGAGGAATGCACTGGAGCGACCGAGACAAACTGCAAGCTCCTTTTCAGTGTCCCCATTTATCACCTTTGGTATTGCTGCCTTTGAACAATAAATAAAATGAAAATGTAAAAAGTAGGCTAATGATTCAAAATTTGGGTATGTGACTATTTTTAGGTTTTAAACCACCTGAGCTTTACCCCACCACCAATTATTTCCAAATGGGACAACTGTCCTGGTGTCCAGGAAGGGTTATGCTAATGGAGTTGCTAATCATGCTCATTAATTATACCTCTTTCTAATGACATTTCACTAACATGTGTTTCTTTTTCTCTTCCAACCTTCTTCTAATTACCTCTTTTTGTTTAATTTTTATCTTTCAACTGGCAGCACATCTCCTCAGTCGCATGAACTTAGTCAAATTAACAGACCTGAAAATCCAGAGAGGTAGGTTCTTATTATTCAGACAGTAAATTTATCAGACAGATTTATTTTATTGTCAAAGGAGGAATTATGGCAGCATGCCCCATAAAGGTGCTAGATGGTCTAAGTGGTTTAATATACCGCATATCCTCAGTTAGGGTTTGTTTTTAAAAGTTTGTCATGACATGAGAATGAATTTTAGCTGCAGACCTTGGTTACTTTTACTCAATTACATTTACTTGAGTAACTGTTTGGGGAAGGAATATTTTTAGGAGTGTTTGGAAGAGACTGACTGCCTTTAGTTTGGGTTAAACTGGAATCTAGGTAATCATTTCTTAATTTGACCATGGTGGTTTCATTGAAAAGACGGATGAGAATAAAAATTAAAAATTTTAATGTGTCAGTAAAATACCTTAAAGTTGCATCAAGTTGTATCAAAAGAATTCTCTGAAAGGTTGACAGTTCTAGTTCTGAGCAACTATTGAGCAATAAGAGCTGCAATAAACTTTGGGACCTTTTTACCTTTACCAACTTAATGAGGAACTTGGATATTTCTTCCTCGATGGTCCTCTGATTGTGCCAACACAAAATAGCTGTTTTTTCTTAGAAGTGTGATATAGTTTATACTATTAGTCATGTTTCAAAAATAATGCATCTTATTAAAAAGTATTAATAGTATTAAATAGCCTGCATACACCATGGCTCTTGTCCAACTCATTTTTTCGTTTACCGCAGATTGGGCTTGTTGTACCTCGGCTACTTCTACGTAACTGTGCTGTGTTCACCATAGACCACAATTACGTGCCTCCGTGTTTTGTCTCTGCCGTTACTCAAAATTTGGTCTCAAATTAACGTTAAGATAATCAACTTTTAGTAATGTTCACATCATGACCAATTCGAAAATATATTAATGTATACATCTGTTCCCCACTCTTTCTAGAGACACAAGTAAACAAAGTGGAAGATGGAAGAAAACATAAGAACAAAAGGAGTGATCTATCGTTGTTATAGTATTTAACAAATTAAAAAATAAATTCGTACTCTGACTCAAAATTTTCAAAACATTTTCTGTGGAGATTTTCTTCAACTTTTCTTTCCATCCATACTGTGTTCATACAGAAATACTGGAGTTGGGATGCAGGAATTTACAGTGAAATGGAATTTATGCAAAGAACTCGATAACAGAGCTTTGCAGGACGGAGCTGAGCGGTTTTCCCTCACTCCCATCTTACCCCTTCGCCCTCAGGATGCATGAAATCGAGCAGAATGAGTCCACTTGTCTTTTTTTTTTCTAAATCACTCTCTGTATGCCTTCATCTATTCAAGCACATTTGTTGAGCAAAAAGAGATATTTTTTTTAGATAAAGGTTGACGTGCGGGAGAAAACTTTGCCATTACTCTGTCATAGCTGTGTGAGAAACATGAGGCGTTGTAGAAAAGAGCACTTTAACATTTTTTGGCGACTCATGTTTGTGAAGGGTCGAACTGGCTTCTTACACTTTTTGTTTTTCATTTTATTGCTTGTTTGTGGTGTTAAGCACTTTGAAGCGTTTAGTGAATATCAAATGAATGCTGTTGCTTACAATTCCTGTCGCAGAGTAGTTTCACCAGGCAGCTTCAAAAATAAAGTTATTACAATCATTAGTTATTCTGTGAGTGTGAGTTATTCCATGATTGCTATTATTTATAATAGGGGATTTAGTATAGCACTTACCTCAATCAAAATAAAACTTGTGACTTCCTGATCTCCAAGTCATTTGCGTTTCAGTAAGAACAGTCCTGAAAGCTTTTGAGTGAACCTGAATAAGACTGGATTAGTGAGAACCCCCTCTCTATCTGCTTGATTTTTTTACTTTGGCTTTAAAAAAAAAAAAAAGAGGTCAGTGGGTTTTCATTCAACTCTCTGAAAGCTCTCCTCTCCTCCCTTTATATTCTAGTTCTGCTGCGCGAAGAGGTGGCCCAGCTCCAGGAGGAGGTGCACCTGCTGCGGCAGATGAAGGACATGTTGAGCAAGGACCTGGAGGAGACCCAGGGAGGCTGCTCGGCTGACGTCCTGTCCGCCACGGAGCTCCGAGTGCAGCTGGCCCAGAAGGAGGAGGAGCTGGATCGGGCCAAGGAGGCTTTACAAGGTAAGATGTCCAGACAGGAAACGACACGCTGCGTGTTGGAGCAGCAACGGTTTTATTACAACAAAAAATAATGAACAATAAAGTCTCAAAACCCGAAAGCAGCACGCCTTTCAAATTTTTCTCCACTATTTGTACCTTGTCAATGTTGCTTTTTTTTTCTTTTTTTCCATTACAGTCACAAATTTTAGTGTTACTTTATAGGGGTTGTATGTGATAAACTTACACAAACTAGCTCAAATGGATGGATAATGAAAGTGTGGCAAAAAAAAAATTAACATCAACCAAATCATAAAATTTGGTGGTGGCAGCATCATGATTTGGAGATGTCTTTTCTTGGTCAGAAGGAAACCTGTTAGACTGCAAAATGCTTAGAACCTTATATTAATGCAGAAAATGACTGCATACAGAGAGCCAATGATACAATAAAATGTTTTGGATCATGGCATGTTCGTGTATTGGAATGGCCCAGTCAAAGTACAGACCGAAACGCAGTTGATAATTTGCAAGACGATTTTAAAAAGTTGCATTATTTTCTTTACACCACTCTATGTTGGTTTGTCCAAATAAAACCCAGTGAAATAAATTGAAGTTTGTGATTTTAACATGTCAAAATGTGAAAATAAAAATCTAAGGGGCTTACATTTATTTGGAAACCATCATTTGATTATTAGTTAGGAAGATTTTTGGAATTCTTTGCGAATAACTTTAAAGTTTAAGGTATCAATTAAAAAAAAGGCTGACCAAGCTACATGTTTTCCCATATCAGATATTTAATCCATTACTTGTCTCATAAGATATTCAGACCTTTATGTATCTACCCGTTTCATTTAAAGCAGCAGCGGTTTTCACTTTAATCGTTTAGCTGTCCTGCTTTGATTTACTGCCTGCCACTCCCACTCTTGCTGTTTCACTTCTGCCGCTTTATTTCCCAGCACCGTGATATTGACCACAGTGTTTGCAACAAACATGCTTCATGGAGTCCATTAACTGCATTATGAACCATTAGCATGCGATCTGCTGGACAGATAATTTTGTGGCGTACTCTTGATATGTTATGTTAACATACCAGGCACGGTCTCAGGTCGTAAAAAGTTCTTTTACTTTTTACTTCTTCATTCACTTTCCTCCTTTTCAGCTCTATATGAACATTCAACCAGAGTTTTGTATGTATTTATCATCTGCCTAAATATCAGACAAATCTTTGGGCTTTGAATTGTTTATTTGAACCACTTGTCTTTCAGAGTGGACCGATTAAACAGTGTACAATGTCTTTGACATTCAAAAGCATGAGTTTGATGCACTTAGAATTTTCTCTTTTCCAGAATGGACATACAAGCTTGTGTGTTTACATACACTCCAACCGATATCTACATAAATGTGCCTTATGAAGTTTATTGTAGCCCATAAAATGTTACAGGCATAATTTTGACTAGACCAATTTCCATTATTCTTATTAGAAATTATAGATATTACTAAAATTAGTAGGTTACCTGGCGTTGGTGCAGTGTTCCTGTATTTGACAGCTTGATTATGACCAAATTCGTCTGACCGTAAAGCTTTTCTTTATTTTGTCCATGTGATTAAAATGAGTGAAATTAACAAATAATATATACCGTTTTTTTTCGGACTATAAGTCGCAGTTTTTTTCATAGTTTGGCTGGGGGTGCGATTTATACTCTGGAGCAACTTATGTGTGAAATTATTAACACATTATTATATCATATCACATGTTGTTTTCACACTAAACCGCCAGAGGGCGCTCTAGGCCTGTGTTCTTCTACCTCCGGAGTTAGCGGAGTTGTTTACCATAGACACCGAGGACGAAGATTTCATTACGTTTAGTGATTTGGAGTGACACTGATGGTTTGGTAAATTTGTTAGCATGTTATTTATGCTATAGTTATCTGAATAACTCTTAATATGTTATNGTACAATTATTCAGCCTGTTGTTGCCTCTATTCTATTTTTATTTTAAATTGCCTTTCAAGATGACATGTCTGTTCTTGGTGTTGGATTTGATCAAATAAATTTCCCTCAAAAATGCGACTTGTACTCCTGAGCAACTTATAGTCCGGAAAATACAGTATATGAGAGTTTGTGTAGACCTCTGAGTGTAACTGCTGGCTGCTGTAAATACAGCACCACACACTAAGATTCAATCATTACTGATGGATTCTGGGTTTAAGATTAGTGATTGTAAACCTGCAGCACAAAATACCAATCAGCTCAAGTATTAACTATGACTATGAGGTCACACATGGCCTCATATACTGAATAATCAAAGTCATAATTCAGCTTGGAGCTCTTCAGAAAACCACTCCACAGTTCATGTTTTTTCTCTGTTGGCATCGGCCATGACAGGCTGGTTTTGTCACAGTTTTAGGGAATTTTTCCAAGTGGGAATGTACGCACAAAACTGCAAAAAATAAAAAATAAAATAAAGAAAGAAAGAAAGAAAAGAAATGGGTTTCTGCCAGGCACTGCTCGGTGGATTGCAGGGCTTCAAGCAGAGATGTCATCAGAACGACAATGAATCATCCTTTTCAAAGAAAATATCACCCATGAAATGAGGCGGAGAGCAACACTATCGTTTTGGATCGCGCAAAAAAACACGACCTGCTGTCAGGAGATTTTGTTGCTGCGACATTTTCGTTCGACACCAGCAAGACTGGAGGATTTGAACTATAAACAAAAAGGGCTGGATGGAGAGCAGGACAGAACACGCATTAGATAAATATGCATCGCTCCCACTTTGATGGTAAAATATCTCAACAGACTCCTGGCAGCCCTCATACCCTCATTTGTGTGACTCAGACCTTTAATGAAGGCCAAAGCCTACCAGCCCCTGCAGGCTGTGACAGTAATCAACCACTAATAAAAGCTTGATAAAACGGGACTTTGGTTTACTTACAAGGTCAAGGAATGTTAAGCTTAGTGGATCAGTTCTGCAATTAAAAGAGGGATGAGAGAGAACAAAAGGAAATTGGTTGTTGAGATGTTAAAGGTTGGTTTTATCAGGGTTAAACTGAAAGGGCGTGAGCTTAAAAGAGAAAATGTCCATGTCACTAAG
This sequence comes from Alfaro cultratus, assembly GCA_903066825.1. Taxonomy (NCBI): domain Eukaryota; kingdom Metazoa; phylum Chordata; class Actinopteri; order Cyprinodontiformes; family Poeciliidae; genus Alfaro; species Alfaro cultratus. The sequence goes on along the minus strand of CAEFZX010014215.1, from coordinate 23,138 downwards.
GTTTTCTTGTGCACTTGTTTGCCATGAAAGTGATTATATTGAAGGCATAGACAATAAGCCAATGTTTAAGCTGAACATTGACCAGAACGTGACTCATGCACACACATTTGCATTTAGGAGGCACTAACACAGCAAATTCTGCAGCAAATCAACACTATGCCTGGTCTATTTGGTCCTTATCAGAATTGGTGTTAATTTAAATATTTTCAGAGTTATAAATAGTGTTGATTTAACTCTGTAGAATTTATTGTGAAGGAATATACGTCTATTTATGTTCCCATTTTTCTCCTGAACTGGCCAGGAACATTAGGAGCTGCATCACAGCTCATGTTTCAGTCTTTCTAAATCTTCATTAATTGAGAGTTTTTATTGTTGCACACTTTAAAGACGCTGCTTTTAAGGCAGCTATAAAACAGCAGCAGTTTTTGCCCATTGATTTTCAATTATAATTTTTTTTGGCTCATAAGTTGAAAATTTAGGCAAAGTTCCAATTTCTTTCTGCCTTTTTTGGTGCATGTTTTTGGTTCTACTTTTTGCACTTGAGCTTTCCCATGATTTGCCACAAACTTCAGAATATTTTTTTTTTATTGGTGATTTTTTTTTTTTTTTGTGACAGACATTTATAATAATATAAAGACTGAAGTGGAATAAGATGAGTAATTGTTATATTTACAGTGTTCTTTACAATTAAGAATCTAAAAAGTGGTAGGTAGTTTGAGTTTAGGCCTTCTTAACTTTTATTTCACTTAATAAAATTCATTGCTTTCAGAAATCCCTGATTAGTACATTTTCTCCATGTGTAATTTAATCCCAGTATAGACATAGCTGTTCAGTGAATGCCTCAAAACTAACTGAAGATTAGCAAACTAACAGCTGAATTTAAATTTCCCAAAGCAGTGTTCAGTCCTTTATCCTGAAATTAAAGATTCTGGCATAAATGGTAGATCACCAAGACATAGATTTACCTCTAAGCTCCAAAAATGATGCTCCTCTTGTTTGGCCAGTCAGAAAAGCTTCCTAAATGCCATGATAACTTTAGGTGAACTGCAGAGATTTACAGCTCAGGTGGACAAATAAATGGATTGGAAATCCATTTTATGTACACGCCACAACTCTATGTAAGAAACTAAAATCATTTAACTATCATGATCGCTGTGCTCTGTGCAATGAAGCCCACCAAGCACCACCAGTGTGTGTTATTTTATTGATAAGAGTAGGAATTTATATACATTTATATATTTGTTTATTTTGACATTTGCCTGATGCTGCTTGTTTCCGATGCCCTTTACCTTCTTTGATTTGTCACAAGCCATGTAAGAAGCAAAGCAGACATGTGAAAGAAGGTGCTCTAAAATGAAACACTTTAGTTAATGTATAGGGCACTGTGAGCCTTTTGGGGTAAAAATATACCCCAAAAGGCTCACAGCTTAAGCTGCAGCTTAAGGTGATTCTGGAAAAGATTAAATCATGGGCCTGAATATGAAGGCACACCAGAATTTCTAGCTTTTGCTTGTAAAAAAAAAATAAATAAATAAATAAACAAGCATGTCCCTTTTCCATTTAACTTTTATTTAATACTTTGTATTGGTCTAGCTGATTAAATCCTTATACAATACAATGAGCTGTGAGTTTTGTGTATTTTACAATGCAAAAATATCTGGGGTTTAATAATCCTACAGGAAAACATTGGTGTACGTTTTCTTTCGGATAGGAGCGACTTTATGAGATAGGAAGTAGCTATGAAATAATCTTCACGGTACTCCTCTTCTCACGATCATTTCGTCTGAAGGTTGTCACAGTTATGAAAAGCTATAGAGAAAGCACAAAAGCAATAGTGAATAAATCCACAAGTGAGCCCCAAAGACAAACAAAAGTAATGACTCTCGCATTACTCAGAGTTGCATTAAGTACACTGTGAATTGCGTAGCGTGAACGATAATGGAGCAGCGTGTGGCACAGCAGCTTAACTCTTACTCTGTTTTCTTCTACGTATCTGTCAAATTTCTGCATTTAGTGACGGGGATTGTGAAATGGCTCTTCCTGAATGTCAAAAGAAATTATCCACTCTTATTCGAATCCAGTGCACTTTCAAAACCAAAGAGGCAATTTGTTGAAGCAGCTTCAAGCCTTCGCTGTAACAAATGTCCTTTGTTTCACTGTTTGGCAGTAGAAAAAGCCTCAGGCTTAAATCACAAAGGTGAGTTTGAAAATCAGACTGACAGATGTTAGGAGTGGTATTGTTGCACATGAAGATTTGTTGCAACTTAATGTCCCATTTCCATTTAACTGATTACTAATATAGACTGCACAGTGGAGTAGTTGCTAGCGGTGTTGCACTGGATCAAAACTCTGTAGCCGTTTGTAAATTTGATCAGGACTTTTCTGCATTGAGTGCTTTTTTTTGCCCTTTCATGTGTGGGTTCTCAATCTGCTACCCCATCTTCTTCCTATAGTCCACAAATATGGATGTTAAGTTAATTGGCCTCTCTCTAAATTCTCTTTACTTTTGCTTGTGGGTGCAGGGTTGTTGGTGCTGAATGTATCTGTGTTTCATCCAGTAATGTATCCATTATGATCTCTGTTTCTTGGGAGAATACCTATTTACCTTGGAAAAGGTTCACAGCAGCTTTATTCCTAACTCAGTTCAGATGGCTTGCAGCTCAATTACACACATTTCTGGTCCACTATAAATACAAAAACTAGAATACAAGGAAGAACAGTAGTTTTTCTATATTTATTTTTCCACACAATTGCTGCATTTTTTTTTTCCCATTTCTCTCCTCTATCCCTCTGTTTGTCTTCTATTCTGCCAAAACCTGCGTTGTTTGATGTGTTAATGATGCTTGCTATTGCAAACCAGATGTTGACCAGTGAGGTGCATTGCTGCAATTCAGAGGACCGGTAACATCTTAACATTGCAGCCTTTGTTATTTTGCCTGTAAATCGACGTGATGTTGAAACAATCTGTGAACCCTGAAGTGAAAAAATGTCACAACTCCAATTAAGATTTCCTCATCAAAGAGTCCTTTAATGAAATTTCAAAGTGTAGTTGGCCCTTTCTAGTGCTTTTAATTATCTACTTTCCCCTCAGCTAATTGACACCACCCGATCATTTGGAGCATGAATGAAAGTAAACAGCTACATATCATCAAAGTGTTGTCTTCTTGCTGTGTTTGGAGCCACTTTACTCCAAAACGTGTCCTTCACTACAAGTCTCACGTCTCACTAGATATTTAATCACCTAAACACAGAGACACACAGAGAGTTTCTGCAAATGCTTAAGCCATTTTTATCTGGCTTGTTAAGCCAAAATAATGAAAGTGACTGCATGTTTGTTTACTTTTACTTTGAAATGTAGCATTTGTTAAAAAAAAAGAAAACTAAATCCAGATGGTAAATCAAAGCAGAAGCAAAAATTGACAGGATATTTTATGTATGCTTTGAGATGTATTACCTCATTACAAGCATTTTACTTTTTGTAACTCGTTTTAGGGCGATGCTGGTTGATTCAGGTTTACTGCTCTGAATGTCATGGGAGACAGGAATGTAATGAAAAATTTCGAAACATATTAGGATGTCTGAAAATTTCTAGAGAGCACCTTGACTGACGATGTTGAAATTTGTTGCAAAACCATACACACATTAATAACATTCAGATAATGTGCCGTTCAAAACTGTAGCCATTTTATAAACTTTGACTTTCAGATACCAGGTTGTATAGTCACTTTATAAGGCATAGTAAATTGCACAGATCCAGACTGTGTAATTTGCATTAAAAATAATTAGAAATGCACTTCCAAAAGAACAAATAAAAAGGCCAGGGTTTCATAATGTTTTCCAAAAAGACAGAATGATTACAGAGCTGACATTTCAAGCTGGATTTGTTGCATTAGTGTGCAGCACCATTAGTACAGCTCACATAACAAAACAGCACTTTTCGTGTGTAGCTTTTACATCCCTACCTTAACGCTGAGATTTTCAAAAGGCTGTCGACAGTTACAGTTACAGGGCCCGTCCATGGCAGACAAAGGTCGAAAGGTCAAACAGATGAAACAGAGATTCATCCTTTTTGTTACCTACTAAAAGTCTAGCTCTCTTATGACCTAAACCACATCTAAAAAATACAGTTTCCTTTTTTAAACAGGTTCTTACGTCTCCCTGCTCCTTCTGCCTTAATGTTAAAAACACTACTGACACCGATAACTTTGAACTTCAGCACATCAGTTAAACCTGGTTGCTTTTATTGTAGGCATGGAGCATTCAGGATCAGAAAAGGAAGCATTTGCAGATTAAAGTCACCACCAGACAGTTTGTCACACAAGAAAATGACAGAACTTCACCATTAGAATAAATTTAATATCAAATTATAGAACTTTGTATTCCAAGTTACTAACTGAATAATGATTCCTAATGTTGCAAGTGTGAAAAGGGATGCTTAATTACTCTGCCATGGTTGTTAAGCCAGTTATCTGCTCATGGGTGTTTGCATGCTGCATTTAACGTGGGCTCTGATGCAGCTTCACTTTAAAAATCACATTATTTCTCAGTTGACACTGTTCTTCTTCACATCTTCAACAGCCTCATAACTCTTTATGGTTTGTGACGTCATTCTTCTTCAAACTGGAGCGTGTTCTTTGTTACAAACAGTCAAGTCTGTTCTTTTCCTATTAAAAGAAGTCAGGCTGAAAAGGTAGCTTCATTAGGTCAGGCCACCTGTAATCATCGCACCAGAAATGAATCAACCTCAGCCGGTGCATGAGGTTGGCTTTACAGAGGAAGAGAGGAGGTGAAATCTCTGTGCTGCCACAAGGTTCCCAATTCAATATTCAGTGGGCAGATTTAAAACCCCAAACCGCATTCAATGGACTTCTCTCTCTTTTGTTCTCACCAGAAATAATTATGTTAAAGTTTGAGTTAAAGCCTCTCGCTTTTCTTTAGAACCGAAGTTTCATGGAGTACTATCAGTATGGAGGGCATTCTCATTCATTTTCCAAGGAAATTTTATCACTGTCTTTTTGATCTAGTATGATGACCTGAGCATGTAATTACAAGGCTCTATGTTGAAGTACAGGTAAAATTGCAGTTCAAATTTCACTTCTGTTTATACACTTTCCTGCCATCAACATTTATGGACGCCTTTGATAAAGATGTGCTAAAAATATATAAAAGCCTTATAGTGCAGCATCATACACGCAAGATGAACATTTTGGAAAAATCTAGTTTTTATTTTGAGCTAATCTACTTGTCAAACTATCTTACCTTAAAAAAGAACGTTTTTACAAAATCTCTGCTGCCACTTTTATCTGCACCTGTGCTTTAATTACTTCATATAACCCCATTTTCCCAGCAGGGACCAATTCAGTTCTTCACCTAAAACATTTCACAGAGTTGAAGCATAAAGAGAGTGGAATCTTTGAGTGATCTAGAAAGATCCTCTGGAGGATTTTTCTAGATCCTCCCTCCAGAGTCCCAGCTAGCCACTTATTCAGCCTTCTTTCCAGCACAGGTTTTCAGCAGGATTTAGACCCACTGATATTTAACAAATTTTACATTATATATGTAAAATTAAAAAACAGTTGATTTTACATCTGACAAATTATTTGTGTGCTACTTTTGCCCAATATTGTGGTCTAGATGAAGCAAAGGATGCTCAAGAAGACACACAAAGCCAAGAAACCAGCCTTCTGATAGTATTTGCAAAAGTGTCTTCAGTCTCAGCTGATTTTATATGAAGATGTATAAAAAGTACTGCACAGATTTTTACAATTGGAAAAACAACAACAAAATTGCAAAGTACTATTGGCATTGGTTAAAGCTGCACTGAACGCAGCTTTCAGTGAATGCTCAGTTTGAACCAATACATGGAGTCAAACAAATATAATTTTACCATAAACTGGAGGCATGAAGCTCTCACAAAGAGCCTCAGACCTGGACGTTACAGATAAAGTTTATCCAATGAAAACAAAAATGCATTCAAAGGCAATGGCTGCTGTGCACACTCACTGAACAAGACCCCCCTGCTGAAGAACAAACATGTTGAAACTTGTTTTTAAAGTTGACTACAAAATATCTGTACAAGCCAGGGAAATACTGAGAGAATGTTGGATTAACGGCAAAGCTGAATGAACTCTTTGGATATCGATACACACGTCACGTTTGGAGGAAAAGATTTTCCACACATAAACTGAAAAATAAACATGCTTGTAGGTGGGACTATCAGGGAGTGGAATACTTTACAGCATATGGTGCTGACAGTTCACATATAATTGAAGGAAGAATGGAAGGTGAAATTTACCAGGGCATTATTGATAATCAGATCAGAATCTGATGATGAATTAATAATGAACGTGACTGTGAAATACACCGCCACAAAACCTTTAAGTGGTTTCCAAGGAAGAGCTTAAAAGTGAAAGTAAAACATATGTCTAGCTAAATGTCTGTGGAAGGAACTGAAGGTCAAAGTTCACTCATTGGAACTTCAGATCATTTAAGATCTGAAAGCATCCATGTGGAAGAAAAGGTCCAAATCACCCCTAAGTAATTCATGTGATGACTGACTCTCAATGTAGGAGACACCTTAAGCTGTCACAACCAAAACAGGCTTTTCCACAATGTATACAAAATTTTTTGTGTGCATATTTGATATCTATTTACAGTTTTATTTCAATGTTTTACCCATAGCTTAATTTGTTGACCAACTGGAGATGCATTTGCATCCGTTCTCCTCTTTTCCCTCTTCACTTCCCTAGTTGCGTGTAAAACTTGGCTGCTGTCAGGGAAATGTTTGTCACAGTTTTAATTGATTTCAACTTTTCTACTGCTGTTCTATTGCTTTTGAAGATTAACATGTAACTACCTTTACTTGAATGGCATGTTTTCTTGCCTTTATCGTATTCAGGATTTGATAAGAAAAATAGACCTTCATATTTACACTCGGTGTGTAAAAACAGAGTCTTGGATTTAAAATGAAGCTTCATAGACACTTTGAACAATTAAAACATTCAGTAGAATAAAAGAAAATATTCAGTTACACCTATTTTTATAAAATTTTAGAGGTGCCAATAAATGTGGCCCTTGTGATTTCATTTAAGACATAATGTACTTTGACTAAATATTGTTGTTCTTTTTTTTTAGTTTAATATGAGAACTATTTAACTGGTCCATCAAGTAAGTAAAGTGGGTGCTGTATTTAACTGAATGGCAGGAACTTTTTTTTGTTAAAATCATGGCTCAAATTTTGTTTCATTTGCGCTCTAATCGATAGGGAACACATGCTAATGAACCCCGTCAATGAATCATACCGAAGCAGTGAGTGGGATGTGAAAAGGATATAATGTCGTTGCTGTTGGTACAGACTGTGTGAATCTGCAAAGAGGAGGTGATTTGCTTCCTCATGAAATGAGCATTCATCAAATGGATTTTTTTTTCTCTCTCAGATTAAATACCATTTAACACCTTTAGGTTCATACAAATATTATGCAACCATGTAATGGATGCTCATTGAAAATGGAAGAATGAGACAATGTATGTATCATACTTCATTTTATCTTTTAGATTATCATGTATTTGTCTCAATAAGTCGCTTTTGATTTATTTATGCAAATGAAAATGTAGATATTGAACAAATTATGTTATCCAAAGAAAGGTCAGAGAATGACCTGTCAGGGTTTAGCCCGCCTCCCGTCCAGTGACTTTAATCCTGCAAGGAAAAGCGAGATGGATGGATGGATGGATATGGAACAATGGAGAAAAACAGGAGATTTCTCTAAAATTGAAGAAGAGATGTGACAGAAACTGTTCAGGAAGTGGGCTGAGAAAGCAACTCTGATGAAGCCACTAGGAATTCCATGCGACCTGTGGCAATTTTCATATGGCTGGACTAAGAAGTTTGGTTGCCAGACATTATTATTCTTTTTCTGCTTGAAATCTCCCTTAACATCAATGGACAATGTTTTACTGCCTTACGACAGCGAAGTTGAAATTTTGGCCACAATTCCAAAGGGGACAGTCATATTTGATGAATTAGAATGTGGGTTCTTGTTAGTACCTTTTGAAAATAACAATCTTAATGCTGAAGTAGGTAATTCTTTGTTAAAATTGTCACTGTCACTCTTGTGACAGTGTAATACAGGGCAGATAATTTATGAATAAAATCAAACTATTCCACCTCCTACCTGTTCTCCTACTGCCAACAGAATACGCCACTCAGTCAGCCAATTAGATTCAGGAGGAGGGTCTTAGCACTGTCAATCATGTGCATGTTGCGTTGCTCAATCGTTGGCCTTTAACACAAGCAAGTTTCTGAACATTTCAGGTTTAGGGTTTAGGTGAGTCTGAATGAACTGAATGCTGCTACGCATTGTTTAGTTCTGATTATATATGGTTTATACCTGACCAGTTTATACCTGACCATCAACTCTGAAGTGCATTTCAGTCCAATATCAATCAATCAATCAATCAAATTTTATTTGTATAGCACATTTCAGCAGCAAGGCATTTCAAAGTGCTTTACATCATATCAAAAACAGAAACATAATGCAACATAGAATCAACAGTAAAAACAATAAAAACATGACATTTAGTCAAGTTCCATCAATAAATTTATAATTGAGAATGTTTCACATAAAATCCTAAACAGGTTTGTTTTTTTTATCATTCTACAATGAACAAGATTTTCACTTATTTTTCATCTTACCAACAGGGAACCAAGTGCAGTCAATTAAAGATGGCTGAACTGTGATAAAAAGGGAATCGAGGATTTTCCTTGCCAGCTGGTTGAGGATGAACATACTTCGTTTTCATCACCACAATAATTCTAAGCATACATCCAAATCACCAAAGATCAGATCAAATCAGATTTGAAATCTCTAAGGCTGCATCAAAACCAGAACATTCAGTCGGATCAAAACCCTGAAGAAAGAAACGTCTAAACAATCTGATAGATTTGAAAAACGTTTCCACAGTAAAGTCATAAAACAAACTTTTTTCTACCAAAGAAGACTAAATGATGGGACTGATCAACAAAGTAGTTCTTTTATGCAACCTATTTCTTGAAGCTGCTTTATTTATCTTCCTTCTGACAGATTTATTTTGCGGTTCAGTTTTACAGGACAAATATGACATGAGGAAAAGGTTTTATAGTTATGTATCAAGGCCTCTAGCAGGGGTTTGTGTACTTTTAAAAGCTACTGTAAATATATGTCTATTTTATTACACTGACTAAAACTATTGAGCACAACATGTATGAAGACATAAAAATGTTGAAAACCACAGATTGAACTAAGTTTTAAAACTGACACAGACTGACAAAGCCACTTCTTCAGTGCAGTAGCTAATGAGTTGGCTCATTTATTTAGTCCTCCAGCAGGGAAGCACCATGCAGAAGCACCGTGGACAAAAGCTTTTAGAACACTAGACTACTAGAGTCTCACATTAAAATACGGCAAAGCACTTTGGATTTGGTAGCAGAAGAGCCTTTGTGCGGCGAGCTGATAACCACTTATGCAGATTTCGGAGAGCGGGTCAGGAGAGCATGATACAGCTCAGTGTGTTTGTTAACACTGAATAATGGGAGCAGGTAAACTTTGGAGAGAGCTGTTTTGCGAGAGCTGTAAACTCCACTATTTTTAGGTGACAGTAGTTTTCCGCTTTGGCGCTTTCATGCTGTTTTGCAGAAAAGCAGGTGTTGACATTTTTTGAGAAAGAATCCCAAATAATAATAATAAAAAAGCAGATTATTGTGTGTTTATTTACATGAAACTGCTCCATCAAGGAGGCTGATTAAATATCTTAAAATTATCGAGATAAATTACATTAGTTCTGTTCATAAGTTTAAGGTATTGTCTGTTGTACAAACATTGATCTATTCTGCTCACAAAAAACATTCAGGCATGTTTTCTTTCAACATCGTTTATTATTTACTTCCATCCATCCTCTTTGACCTTCTTCCATGTTCCTCCTGAAAGAAAAGCATCTCCACAGCATAATGCTGCCACCACCATGCTTCAGCTGGTAATTACACTCAAGGGTGTTAGTTTTCTGTCAAACATAGTATTTTGCCTGTTGACCAAAACCAAACTGGGGTTGTCCTTTGTATACAGAAAAAAGTCAGCGGGTGCACATCTCTCTTCTTTCTGCTTCCCACTCACTTTGCATTCTTCTTCCACATCCAGACATATTAACTTCAGCCGCAACTTGGTGTTATAAGAGTTGGACCGACTGCAGTGCATGTTAGTCATAATTATGACTGTCAGAGAGAAGAGACGCACACAGGCTTCTGCATCTCTCCCCTGTTAATAAATGTTACTCAAAAGGACTGAGCTCTGGGGCAAACAGAGCACAAAAAAAAAAAAGTGTTTATTGACAGATTTTAATTGGTATCTAATAGTTGTTTGATATGCAGCAGTGAATGGATCCATTCACAGAGTCACACTGAGTGCTTTCTTGCATCCAACACCAGGAGCGTCGTCGCTGCCAAGCCGTCACAGGTGCAGGATGTGGAGCGGCAGCGGCGGAGTTTTTGGCTCGTCCCAAAGACAGCTTTCATTTCATTTCCCCGAGGCAGGTGCTGTGAGGTTTCCTGTTTCTCTTGGTCAGTGAGGGATGGTTTTTGTCTTCATTTGCCAGCCAGTGTGGTCTGTTTGTAGTGCTGGATTCCGCCATTTCGACTGAGTGTTAGAGAGAGATATGAAAGGGTTGGAAGGAAAGAAATCCACTTGGAACAACTTCTCTTCCGCTTTGCTTAAGTTTCTAAAGCAAAACTTCTCTGTTCTGTTTCATATTTAGCCTTTGATGTATTTATTTACTCAGAGCTGTCTTGTTGGAAAATAATAAAAGAGAGGTAAGCATTAAAAGGGGAAAAAAAACTTGTACTGTTATAAAATATAAAGCCCCGCCACCAGATGTCCAAGTGAAGATGAAATACAAATCTTACACTAAAGGCTATAAATTGGCCAAATATGGTTGTTGTCCGACAGGAAATACATCTTAACAGTCTGGCTAAACAGCTGTGCACAAGGAGGAGGATCAAGAGAAAGCGGGAACAGAGAGCGGTGCGGAAGAGAGACGAAGGAGATGTAGTCTTTGAGAAAATTAGCACTTCTCTGAATAACCACTGTGAACTGTAATTTTTTATGACGACGCGTGGGTGCAGTGCCAGAGGATTACAGTATGCGTGTGGCAGAGAGAGAGATGAATTGCAGGTCCCAGTCTCTTCCAAAGGCAGCAGCAGAAGGACAGATTGACACAAGGGCTTTTGCGCGATTCTCCTCTTTATCAAGGTGTAGCCATGTTGGACCAGAGGCAAGTTTTCACACACATTTCATATCTAAAGGAGCTTCATGTTCTTCCTACCACAAGTAAAGAGAGGATGGAGTTTGTGAACCACAGTTGCTCATAAAAGAGACTATTTCTCTGGATTTGAGGAAGATGCTGAAGAACATTTTTGTTATCAATCAATCAAATTAGTCTTTATTTATGGAGCACTTTTCTTACACAAGGAGGGCACCACTAAGTGCTTTATGTAAGACTGAAACAGAAAGGAGAGAGAAACAAAACACAAAAAACAAAGAAGAAGAAAACATGAGCTAAACAACGTCAAGGCATGGAAACAAACATTCACAGAAATGTGTGATTGACAGATATAATCAGACGTGGTTTACAGAATTCTGAGAGTTTATTTAATCATAAATAATTAAAACAGGAATAAAGAAGTACACACATATTGAAAAGAAACAAATATAATTTTATTAAGCTAAAACCAACTGATTGAAAAATGTAATGAGCTGCATAAAATCAACACAGCGAGTTCAGCGAAAATTACAAAAAAATCTTTTTCAGATATTTAATAAACTTGGTCAGTTCTAATGTTGTTGTTCTTAACAGGAAAATGCTGACAGCTTCCTTTTGACCATGGAGTCGGTCTTTCTCTCTGCAGAGGAGTTAAAGCATCTTCCTTTGTTGTTCTCTAGGGATGACAGGATGGAGCGAGAGATGAATAGATGGATGTGGGTGTTGCTCTGGTCCATTTTGATAAAGAAAGAGTGAAGATAAATAGCAAAACTCTCACTTTAGTAGTCTGCCTACGGTCTGACCCTCATCTGGTATCACAAAATATGAGCTATGTACAAAGTACTGCTGGATGGCTGGACCTTAGAGATGAAGCTCCAGGATTTAGACCTATAAGATTTAGGAATCTTATAGGACTGGGAAAATATTTCACATTTACTGAACTTCATCAAAATGAAGTTATCAGTGGACATTAGTAGCTTTACCTTAGATGAGGGCAGTAGTAAAAAAGTGATTTGGCTAACACAATAAAAGTATCTCACATAAATGTGAATGATTTATGTGTAACCATTTATAAAATGTAAACGGTGGACAGCGCAAAAACAAAATCTTTCTAAAAATCTTCAGTGTTCACTCACAACCCACAGTCACTTTTTCCATATTTCTCTCTTTCTCTTTTTCTCTATTCTTTATTTAACACAGCCATGAAGTCGGACCGCAAACGTCTCAAGGCGGAGAAGGCCGACCTGGTGAACCAGATGCAGCAGCTTTATGCCACACTAGAGAGCCGGGAGGAGCAGCTTCGGGACTTCATACGCAACTACGAGCAGCACAGGAAAGTATGGCATGCTCATAGACTCGCATGGCGCATTTGGTTGACAAACGTACAAGCCTGGAACTTTTGTTGTTGTGCTCATTGGCTTGGCATTGCACAAAAACACCTCTCAGGTAAAGATGATCATTATCATCTGCATCTGTGAAGCTTTGACAGTTAAATTAGAGTCCTTACTCTGATTGTGAATATTTGAGTGGAGTGTGCGCAGATGAACGGTGATACTCTTATTTCTGCTATTTTGCCTAATAAAACCAGTTAAACGTGTAGAGCGACAAGACGAGTCATGCGGCAGGGCTTTATATGTGAACCAATCCATCAGGATCTGTGTGTCTGCTAGGAGAGCGAGGATGCAGTAAAGGCTCTGGCCAAGGAGAAAGACCTCCTGGAGAGGGAGAAGTGGGATCTGAGACGGCAGACCAAGGAGGCCACGGAGCACACAGGGATGCTGCGCTCCCAGCTCGACCTCAAGGAGAACCGCATCAAGGAGCTGGAGGCTGAACTCGCCATGGTGAGACAGAGGAGCAGACATGAGGGGGCTTGTTTAACAGAAAGAGACATTCAGGACGAGGCAGTGAAATCTATAGTGGAGTGACAAACTAAATACAAAAAGTTAAAATACACGAAAATGTTTATTTTACTCGGTTTTTCTAGAGAACATAGTCATGTCTTGCTATAAGATGCAGAAATATTGTTTGTATTTAGACTTTTCTGATATAAATAAAGAGTAGCAAGAAGCCAGATTCTAGTTAGCTTTGCCATATTAGACTTTTTTTTTCCTACTGCAAAATTCCACAGCTGAATTTATGAACTGACTTGACTTAAGACTCATAAAATTGCCTGAAAAGCCTCGTTAATATTTCAGTATAATTTATAGGAACTTAAACTCTTAGCTCTCTTGCTTCTGTTTGGAACTTTGTTTTGGCTCTTATCTATGAAATGAAAGCAGATTATTCCATGATTTCAATGTGAAGTAGAGAAGGGGCTTAGGCTTTTCCAGAGAAAAAAAAAAACAACACATTGCTGCCCCTCCCCAACCTGCTGCTGTACGCCGTCTACTAAAACAAGGCAATGACACTTTTCTTTCACTTAGAATCAAATGCTTATTTTTTTTGATTAGGTCTGTTTATCTCTTTAAAAAGACTATAAAAACTGTTTATGTCATACATGCAATGAGCAATATGTTTCATAAAATTAGCAGCAACTTTTTTGTTTTTGTTTTCTGTTTTGATTACAGTAAGGTCATGTGGTTCAGTTTTGCTGTAATTCATCTTCTTACACCTGTTCATGCCAAGAGGTATGGAAGAGGATTAGGGCCTCTGAAAAAGGAAGAAAAAAAAAGACCTTTATCTGAGATTTCAGACTTTTTTCTCAGAGTTTTTTTAAGTGACCCTAATCCTTTTCCATGCAAGAGATTGATTTTTTTTTATAGGCAGTGGGATCATTAGCAACAAAAAGAAATTGAAACAAACCATTTACTTACTTTTACCACTGCATTATGTTTTGCTTATACAGATTTGTATTTTGTAGTGTTAGTAGGTATATACCATATAAATGATTGCAGAGCATGAAGAAAATACTAAAGAAGTGCTAGAGTGCTGTGTATAGTCTGTCACATACAGTGTTTTACTTAAAACATTTGATTAAAACAAACCAAAACAATTGTTTAAATTTGCAACACAGCGATTCCTCATGTCTCCAACCCCCCAGATGAGTAACTGTGTCAATCAGAGAATGGAGTTCCGGGTGTTTGAGCGGCTTGTGGACAGGGACTACTCTCCTAGGGTCACGGCGGTAAGACAGGCCCACAGTTTGAAAATAAATTTCACCTGTTTTGATCCCAACTCTTCCCGGAAATCTCCCCTACATGTCTCCCAGTTTTGATTTTCTGGGTAGCAGATGCACGTTTTTCTTTTTTGTTTTTTTTTTATGTAATCCCCCAGCCCACCCTTGTCTGACCCCAGTGATCCTAACATGGGAAATGCCACAGATTAGAACAGTGATCACCCTGAATGCTATAAAACTCATCTGTATTCTGACACCTAATTGCGCTAAACATTTTTGAGTGTATCCAGATTTGCATGTCAAAAAAAAAAGTGACTGATAATTGTTTGACTACCACTAAAGTAGACATGATTGCAGTGAAGCTGATTGTGGTGGTGAATTGTGGCGTGCTGTGCTCGGCATGATAATAAGATTTGAACAATAACAATATTTGAAGCGATTTTTAAACAGCAACATGTCACAGCTAATCAGAAAACACAGGCCGGTGGGGGGGAAAAAAATGAAAGAATATTTTTTCTTCTTAGGATATTTTGGGGTGAAAAGCATATCTTCTAAGGCTGCAGAAGCTCATTGTTGTGTGTGAAAAAACGCCTCACAGCAATTGTATTCATTAAAGATGTAGAAAGACTTAATTGTTTTTTTATTTCCTTAGTTATTTTGCACAACACCCAACCCCCAGCTTCCACCCTTTTAGCAACAAACTCTTCATGCCTCTTATCAGTATTCTCCCCCCCCCCCTTTTTAATGTTTTTTTTTTTTTTTATTATTATCATTTTTATTGAATAACTTTGTCCGCACTCCCAGGAGTGAGAGTGAGAGATTTTTCACAGCAAGAAGAGAATGAGAAAACAGACAGATTATTCCAGATACAAGAGCAGCATGATGAGCCAGGAGGCAAGCTCACATATCTGTGTGCACGCACACGCTGGGAAACTCGTTGTAGCTTTCTGGATGCCTAACATATCTGCGAGTAAAACAGGGCGCAAAAATAACGGGAGCCAGGGAAGCAGCATCACGCTCAGAAACAAGCGCGGTGAAACGACGCTGTGCAGCATGAACATGTGCGTGTGTCTGTTTATCTCCTTAAGGCCAAACAGTCACTAGCCACGCTGACAAAGGATGTGCCCAAGCGCCACTCATTGGCCATGCCCACGGAGGCGGTGATCAATGGCAACAACCAGGAGTGGGTGATGCAGGCGGATCTTCCCCTGACTGCTGCCATCAGGCAAAGTCAGCAGACCCTCTACGTCCACACTGGCCATCCCAATGACAGACAAGGTAGGCCAACATGAGGGCAGATTGCCTTGTAACATATTGAGATTGTGGCCCCATTGCTTACAAACTGCATGCTCACGTGAAGCTGGTCTCTACGCATTTAATCGCGCCATCTGCTAAATATTATGACGTTCCAGCTGTGTTATGTCATGCGCTTTATTTCCTCTGAAGTGGCAGCCAAGGATAAGTTGCATGTGAAATGCATGTGGTCAGTCCTAAATGGAATACTTGTTTGAATTTTTATGTCGACATTTTTCAGGTTTCATCTTTGTCAGTGTCGAAAAAGAAACAAGATCTCATATGACAAGCATTAGTCTAAAAGGAATGGCGAAGCTATGTTTGAAATTCAAGTGCCACTTTCTAGTATGTTTTCTAGTATAATTAGAACTTAGTTATACTTTAATGCAAATACATACTATGTGAGGGTTTTACTGTAGCAAAGCTGCACTGGAGTTACCTCCCCAATAAAATAGAGCACAATTTCCAAAACTGAGTACTTATTAAGAGATGTGTTTGTTTGTTTAAAGCATTGATTACATTCAGATTTGGGGAACCACAATGTGGAAAATCAGTGCAGGGTTACACGTAGCTTTCAGACCATTTGTCATGTGCAAAAGTGTGACTCCTTACTTTGGAACAGGTTTCATGTTTCTGTTTTTCAGAGAAAGTTACCCTTAATTGTATCAACAATATGTCCTCAGTATTACCAATATGGAGAATTGCATAAATGTTTATGGAGCAGAAATTAGTGAACAGATCAAACACACCTTGAGGTCCATTACTCCAGTTTTTTCTTTGTCAATCCTTAGTAAGCTTGTAAATAAAGACAAAAAAGTAAGGATTTAATGGCAGTTCTGATATTGTTTCTCTAGAGATATTGCAAAATCACATTTGAAATTTGAATTACTTTTTCTTGAGGAGCTCAGTTCTACATCATGTAGATAGAAAATATAGCAGTAGTTTTTGCAGCGCTCTCGATGCAGTCAAGAGCCCTTCACTCCACTGTAAAACTGAGTTTGTGTTTAGAGATTTGCAAAAAAATCAGATTTTTTATAAATCATTTATTATGTTTTTATAAAAACAAAAGACAACTTCTGAATACATATAGATACATATGCAGACAACCTTCACTGACTTGCCAGTATTTTGATCACTGACATATATGTCACTCTTTGTCAGAGAAATTTTAATCTTGGTATTGTCGTAAAAGCTTCAATATGGAAAAAATACTACAACAATTATCTAAGTGATTATTTGGCATAATCAATAAAAATATCCCAAACAGCCAATTTTTTAACTTTTCTAACTCTGTGCTGTACAGATAACATTGGTGTGTTTAAATAGAAATAACAACTGGACATTCCATTCTCAACTGTGATATTTTATTTCTTTCCCTTTACTTTGCAAGCATATTGCTAATAGCATTTTTATCATCAGTCTCGTGAAAGAAAAAACCTTCTGTGTTGCTGTAAGAGTAAAGTTTCTGTTGAATTCCTATATCCCGCAGATACCACTAAAGTGGGGTGCAGCAGGAGCCCCACACTTCCTAGGCAGGACTTATGTTACTACACACAAATTCTGATGTTTTTGGAAAGGCGTTACTACAGGCTTTGCCAAACAGTGGTTTCTGACATTAAAAAAAGCATAGAAAAAAGCAATAAAGTAGAGAAAACCTGCATAAATTAGCCTTGCAGCTATACAAAACCCTTCAAATGCATTGTTTTAAATGGCAGCTGTAGATCCACACACCAGTTGCTAACTAATTGTGGACATCTGGAGGAAGTCGCAGACGAACACAAGAAGACAGGGAAGATGTGGGAACAGTCACGAACTCCAAATTGCATTGCAATTGGCTGTACTTTATGTATCAGTCTCATTGGTTCGAGCACACGCTCTCTAAACCTCTGTGAAGCTGTTTCCCTGTTGCTTAGCAACTGCAGCTGGTTAGAAAAATATACCCTCTTTTTCTTCCTCCATTTATCTTTTAAGCTAATTTTATTCTGTGATTTTGTACCAATACTGAGGGTCCGCCATATTATTATTATTTTTTTCCCTCATTTTGTACCGTTGGTGCCCCATACTCCCGAGACAAAGGTAAGCCTGTCCTCTCTCCCCTCTTGTCCCATTTAGTGGCTGCGGTGCGAGTGAGCCCCATCCACTCGCGTCAGCCCTCCATCATCTCTGACGCCTCTGCAGTGGAGGGAGATCGGTCGTCTACACCCAGCGACATAAACTCGCCACGTCACCGGACTCACTCCCTCTGCAATGTAAGAGCTGCCCGCCTCTTCGACCTCCCAAGTAATCACCTGTTCTGCTCTCGTAGTAACTGCTGACTGTTCCACTGCCTGACTGCTGCTGTTTCCCTCTCGCCGTCCTTTTGGCTGAGTTCACATTTGCCCCATGCATTTCTGTTGTGCACTCACTCTGGAGACGTGATATGAATTTTAAAAAACACAAAAATGAATTGGGTAGTAAATAGGTGCATGCCCAACAGCATGAAAAGTTTCATCTCTCCTTTCTGTTGTGATCTCTTTTGGTATTTTTGTGCACCTCTTCTGCTCTTGTAATGCTCCTTTTCTGTGGTCGTCAGTTCAGTTTTTTCCTCTCTCGTTCCTCCTTCAGTCCCTAGAAGATCTGGAGGAGGCGAAGCGTAAGAAAAAGAAAGAGAAGATGGGGCTGGGCTCACTGTCGCGTGTCTTTGCCCGGGGAAAGCAACGCAAGTCTCTGGACCCCGGTTTGTTTGATGGTACTTCCACACCCGATTATTACATAGAAGAGGATGCAGACTGGTAAAAGCACAGCTCTCTGAGCGAACCCACCTGTGGACCACGATGCATTTAATGTGTGAGAGCATGGATGTTGGAGTGTATAGATATAATATTATACATGCGCCTGTTTAGCCCCACCAGAAGTGGGATAATTGTACGTGTGTGTGCGTGTCGGCGTGCACGTGCGTGGTTAGGCCAACGGTCAAAGGTCGAGTCAGGAGCCAGAGGCGCGTCTTGCTTCGCCGAAGTGTAACCCTTATTGAACACATTGCACCTGTTTGTATGTACACTTCTGTAAATAGAAACACAGCAACAATGTTGACTTGCTCTGTTAAAGCTGTGTTACTGGATCTTCTTCTTGACTTTTTGTTTTCAAAAAGCTGGAAACTTGAAGGACTGCTGTATCTGTAAATAACAACGGTTGTTGTGCACTTTGTGCTTGTAAATGTCTCCATGTTCCAATTAACTTTTGTTCATTTTGACACAAATTCCCCTCACAACTCAAAGCCCCTTTGTTTTTTGGGGGGGTTTTTTGTTTCGTTTTGGGGTTTTTTTGTCCTGCCTGGTCCTCCCCTCCTTTTCCACACAACAATGATGAGAACAGTTTCCTGTAGGCAACATGCAGACTCCTCAGTTCCAACAACAATTCGATTATCATTTATCGCATTCCTCAGAAAACAAAAACTGAACAGGGGCTCTAACTGATTGCAAATGAGCCATTGAGCACGGGGTCAGCTTTCTATGCTGAGCCATTTGTTCCACAGCATAATGAAGCCAAACAGGAAATGCAAAAAAAAACAAACATGATTTCTATCTGCTAAGATAGAGCGTACAGTGCCTTGTCAAGGTATTCATACCCCTTGATTGTTTTTCTTTTCTCCACATTTTTACAAAATAACTAATCATTTAATTCGATCCAATTGATGCTCTGGTTGTATATCTGTTCTATATCTATAGCAGATTTTTACTCCAGGATTGCTCCATCCATGTTTCTATCAACTCTAACCAGCTTCCCACAAATCATGATGCTGCCACCAATGTGTTTTACCATGGGGTTAGGCCAAAACATTTTATTCTGTTTTCACCTGACCAGAGATCATGCTGTACAAGCCTAACTGAGAGCTCGCAAAATAGAATCGAGGGCACTTGGAGTTGATGTAAAATTGGTTTATTACTGTCTTTTCACAATGTTTTTCTCCTTGTCCATCTTTCTTTGAGGTCAGATTTGTTAAGTGAACAGCTAAGAGTTTTCTGTTTTTGTCCCATCTGAGATGTGGATCTCTGTAGCTCCTTCTAAGTTTTATGTAGGCATCTTGGCTGCTTCTCTCATGAGCCAGAATGCATTGATAAAACTCTTTAAACTAATATCAAGGATATTAACAAATAGCTGTCACTGCATTTGATAAGTACTTATTAAAGTTAAATAATATTGAAGAAATACTGCCCTTTACTGGAGAAAGTTACCAATATTTTTCACAATTTATGGCCGAAATTTTGAAACAAACTAACAGTTATGCACTAGAATTACAAAAATACAGGGATCCATTGATTTTGCGTGAATTTCTGTGATTGCTAAAAACCAGAGATACTGATTGATGTAATTTAGCATCTGGAGTCTAGAGGGAACTTATTCTAAGAGACTGTGTGTATAAATTAGGTAACCGGTAATCATTAGGCAGCCGGTTATATTGGCATTTATGGGGTGACAGAGTAAGGAGAGCTCAATGGATTGTACATCATTCAGATTTTTTAGATTAACCATGAATGCCTCCACGGTTATGGGTTGCTCTGTGTCAGTCCATCACATAAAAGCCATTGAAGTTTGTGGCTGTGATGTGACAAAATATCCAAACGTTCGAGGGATACTTATGCAAGACACTGCACACACCTGAACATGTAACATGCATGCAAATAACCTCAGTCCCCCAAGCATGCTGAGAGGGTTGTGTTGCATATGTTGTCAAGAAGGCACTTTTTTAAAAAAGAGAGGTCAGTTACTGATTTCATGATGTTTGTTCATGGTTTTGTCAGATTCAAATGTATCCTTTTTGATTTTTAAACTTGACCCTTTCATTTTCTTTGATTACTCTGTTAGGGTTTAGCAATTTAGCCTTATTCTGCGTCTCCAAGGCAACATTTCCATGTGGAAATCAATTTGGAAATGTCAAGATCAGCAAAGTTGTCAAGAAACCAACACTATTTTTAAACATTCACAGTTTTTCTCCCATTTTCTTTTAACTTGATCTCACAGTTGCTCGCAGCTATCATTATGCTAATGCTCCGAAAAGCTGCTGGGGTTGGATTACAGTGGAGGAGCCTGTCTAAAATTAGAAGCTAGATATAAAACTGATGGTCAACACTTTTGCAGACCGCTGGAATCCAAATTATTTTTAATTAATAGCTGGAACCGCAATTAAAAGAAGCGTACATTAAACAAAAGACTAACACTGACAAGTGCCACCTCGGGAGGTTAGAAATCAGGTCTTAAGAATACTAATCAAGTAAAAGCATTGCTTTCCAGGTGACCTCCTGATCTCACTAAACATTCTTCAGTTTAAGCTACTACTGGAAGAAAAAAAAAGCAATTAGCTCTGTGTTAAAGGTTAATAACATTTCTTCAAGCCAAAGAATGTCCAGAGACACAGGATTCTTTTCATCCTGGATCAAATTGGAGTCTGCACTGCCCCCACTGGAAATCTCTTCTCACCCTGACATTAAATTATCACTGGGTGTTCATTAGCTGTACAAAACCCCCCCAAAAACAGTGCCAGATAGCACTGGAGCTATTTTTTAACCAGACTTTATGAGAAAAGAGGATCTTTGGAAAACTATTTGTTGCCACACTTTTTTATTTATTTTTATTTTTTTTACATGGTCACAGTTCAATGTTTCAGATCATCAAACAAATTTTAACATAAGACATGAAAACCTGGGTATATTTAAAATGCAGTTTCAAATTACCATTTTAATTCGTTAAGCTATCCAAAACAACCTGCCATTGCGTGAAAAAATAATTGCCCTCTAAAACCAGCTACTAGTTGTTCCACCCTTCCCAGAAACAACTTCCATCAAGTATTTTGGATAACGGGCAATGAGTCTTTGACATCACTGTGGAGGAATTTAGTCCAATTTCTTTGCACCAGTATGTAAATCAGCCTCACTGGAGGGTTTTAAATAGCCTACTCTAAATCATTACCAAAAACCTTTAATTCAGATTTAATTCCAAACTTTGACTTGAAGAACTTAATATTTTTTATGATTCAAAGGCAGATTTGCTAGTGTGCTAGAGTTGAGTTATGGAGCCTTGTGAAGCTTCATGACTCAAGCATGCTTGAGTTTTAAGACAATAACATACGACTGGACATTGTCACCTGCTTGATTATCTGAAACATTTGACAAAAACAGAAAATAATATGTAGGAAATTCAAAAATGAGCCATCACATATTCGGCTGTATTTATAGGAACAACTCAACCAATTAAGATATTCATTATCAAATAATATATAGGAAAACACAGGCTACTTTTAGGTTTTCATTTAACCAGTTTTTACCTGCCGACGGGGGAAACTACATATCAAATGCAGCATTGTATGATTTCATATTCTGAGCCACGGTGTGTTTTTATTCTGCCACAGATATTTTACTTTTTGTAAATGAGATAGCATTGCAGAAATGAGATGAATATTATTGTTATTATTATTGAAGAGTTTTATTTAAAGTCAGAGATGTAGGCCTCAGTGTGGAACTGAGATATTTAGAA
Organism: Alfaro cultratus; assembly: GCA_903066825.1. Taxonomy (NCBI): domain Eukaryota; kingdom Metazoa; phylum Chordata; class Actinopteri; order Cyprinodontiformes; family Poeciliidae; genus Alfaro; species Alfaro cultratus. The sequence goes on along the minus strand of CAEFZX010014215.1, from coordinate 931 downwards.
GTAGATAGTAGCAACTTTTTAAGGCATGGCAACGACGTTACGCTAAAAAAAGAAAACAAAAAAATAAATAAGATTATTTTAAAATAAAATAAATGATAATGATTTCTATGTGGCTGTCCTCTCTTTTCCTGTGTTTGTGTTGTTTAAGTGTTTTTGTGGTTGTATGTTGTTACTTCTGATTTGTCCCTTTTTTCATGTGGGGGAGCTGCAGGGTGCAGCCTTCGAATGGCCTTTTTTTCCTCTGTTTCCCTCTCTGATTTCTTCAATCCCAGCAATTTCTTTCCCCTACATTTCCCACAAAGCTGCATTAGTTGTCAAAACAAAGGGACAAGGGAAGATAAGGCCATGTCAGATCTCATGTGTGAGCGCATGGTGTCAATAATGGTGTGTACCATGTGTGCACTAACCTGTAACTCCTTCCTGTCAAACTCCCATCCTACTCTCAACACAGTGGAGCGACCCAAGAAGCAACCAGTCACATTCAAAGAGGTTGGAGGAAAGATGATTTCTGCTTGCTTCAACAAAGAGTTGCACTGGGTTGCAAACTGTGTTGGCAGATACCTTCTAACTTTCAAGCAACGTCACACTCTGACCTGACTTAGCACTTCTTCAAGTTGAAGTGTAGAGTTTTTTCTTATAGAAAAAGATGTAATGTGTGAAACAGAAAGTGAGTGCTGAAACATAAACAGGCTTTTGAGAGCAACAGTAAGTTTTATGATATACACTGGCCTGTTACTTTATTAGCCATATCTTGGCAGATTTTTTATTTGTTTCTTTAATAGCTTTTTTTCAATTTTTGTGACCTGGGTGAACTTGGGCTCAACAAATATGTCAAATCTGACAAAATTGAGGAAAAAGAAAGAAAGAAAGAAAGAAAGAAAGAAAGAAAGAAAGAAAGAAAGAAAGAAAGAAAGAAAGAAAGAAAGAAAGA